>JBBPBX010064287.1:0-20295 GCA_038048925.1 Garcialebias charrua | reverse complement strand
TCACCAAGATGCACAGAAAACCCTCTGGCACCAATGTTGTACAATAAATGGTAAGGCGGCCATTTTGGAACGATGACCAAATTTTCACCCCTTTTTGGCCGTTTACAGCCTCTGCATTTGAACGAACTCCTCCTATGAATTTCGCTCGATTTGGTTCAAACTTGGCCAGTTTCTTCATAAGGCACGGGGGAACAAACGACATCAAAATTGTGCGTTTTCATGAATGCTGAAGGGGCGGGGCCAGACGTCAAATTTGGACATCTCGCCATGAAAAACGAAACGCTTACAGCTCTTACACGAAAAGAGTCTAATACATCAAACCTTCAGTTATTGACCCACATCCGGTCCCCTGCAAAACTGTATGGTCAAATCATGACATCACTTAAGCCACGCCCCCTGACAACAGGAAGTGTAAAGTTTTACTTTGAAAGGTCCATATCGGACCCGTGTTACCTAATCAGCGTGACATTGTGTCCAGTGACTAAAGACATGTTGGTGTAACAAGCTTTCCAGCACTGTTCGTTTTGGGTGGAGCAAGTGGGCGTGGCGACATGGCGAAGTAAGACGTAACGCCATAACCATACGTTTGGATCTAAAATCCACAGATTTGATCCGAGAAGTACCAAAATCAGTATGATCGATCATTGCCCACCCCTTGAACAGGTGTTTATGCTAATTAGCAAATTGCTACAGAAACGGCTCAAGAGCGCCCCCTAGAAATATTCAAAATACCCTCTGCATTGACCTTAGTTTGACGTAGAATCATGAAATTTGGTACACTTGTCCAACTCACCAAGATGCACAGAAAACCCTCTGGCACCAATGTTGTACGATAAATGGTAAGGCGGCCATTTTGGAACGATGACCAAATTTTCACCCCTTTTTGGCCGTTTACAGCCTCTGCATTTCAACGAACTCCTCCTAGGGATTTCGCTCGATTTGATTCAAACTTGGCCAGTTTCTTTATAAGGCACGGGGGAACAAATGTTATCAAAACTGTGCGTTTTCATGCATGCTGAAGGGGCGGGGCCAGACCTCAAAGTTGGACATCTCGCCATGAAAAACGAAACGCTTACAGCTCTTACACGAAAACTGTCTAATACATCAAACCTTCAGTGATTGACCCACATCCGGTCCCCTGCAAAACTGTATGGTCAAATCATGACATCACTTAAGCCACGCCCCCTGACAACAGGAAGTGTAAAGTTTTACGTTGAACGGTCCATATCGGATCCCTGTTACCTAATCAGCGTGACATTGTATCCAGTCACCGAAGACATGTTGGTGTAACAAGCTTTCCAGCACTGTTCGTTTTGGGTGGAGCAAGTGGGCGTGGTGACATGGCGAAGTAAGACGTAACGCCGTCACCATACGTTTGGTTCTAAACTCCACAGATTTGATCTGAGGAGTACCAAAATCATTATGATCGATCATTACCCACCCCTTGAACAGGTGTTTATGCTAATTAGCAAATACCCTCCATAGCGCCCCCTAGATTATTCAAACTGTTGTATCTCAGTGATACATCATCCGATCTGAACCAGATTTATTGTGCATCATCAGTGAGCCCTTGTGGACACATTGATATAGTGGGCTAACATTTGACTCAAGTGCGCCCCCTACATTATTTCTATAGTTATATCTCAGTGATACATCATCCGATCTGAACCAGATTTATTGTGCATCATCAGTGAGCCCTTGTGGACACATTGATATGGTGGGCAAACATTTGACTCAAGTGCGCCCCCTACATTACTTCTATAGTTATATCTCAGTGATACATCATCCGATCTGAACCAGATTTATTGTGCATCATCAGTGAACACTTTGACACACATTGATAATGTTATGTAAATTTTTACTCCATAGCGCCCCCTATATTATTACTACAGTTATATCTCAGTGATACATTATCCGATCTGCACGAGATTTATTGTGCTTTATCAGTGAACACTTCGACACACATTGATAATGTTATGTAAATTTTTACTCTATAGCGCCCCCTATATTATTACTACAGTTATATCTTAGTGATACATTATCCGATCTGCACGAGATTTATTGTGATTCATCAGTGAACACTTCTACACACATTGATAATGGTATGTAAATTTTTACTCCATAGCGCCCCCTGTATTATTACTACAGTTATATCTTAGTGATACATTATCCGATCTGCACAAGATTTATTGTGCTTTATCAGTGAACACTTCGACACACATTGATAATGGTATGTAAATTTTTACTCCATAGCGCCCCCTATATTATTACTACAGTTATATCTTAGTGATACATTATCCGATCTGCACGAGATTTATTGTGATTCATCAGTGAACACTTCTACACACATTGATAATGGTATGTAAATTTTTACTCCATAGCGCCCCCTATATTATTACTACAGTTATATCTCAGTGATACATTATCCGATCTGTACGAGATTTATTGTGCTTTATCAGTGAACACGTCGACACACATTGATAATGGTATGTAAATTTTTACTCCATAGCGCCCCCTATATTATTACTACAGTTATATCTCAGTGATACATCATCCGATCTGAACCAGATTTATTGTGTATCATCAGTGAGACATTGTGGACACATTGATATTGTGGTTTAACATATGACTCCAGAGCGCCCCCTAGATTACTCAAACTGTTATATCTCAGTGAGACATCATCTGATCTGAACCAGATTTATTGTGTATCATCAATGAGCCCTTGTGGACACATTGACAAGGTGGGCTAAATTTGACTCAAGTGCGCCCCCTACATTATTTCTATAGTTATATCTCAGTGATACATCATCCGATCTGAACCAAATTTATTGTGAATAATCAGTGAGCCCTTGTGGACACATTGATATTGTGGTTTAACATATAACTCCATAGCGCCCCCTAGATTATTCAAACTGTTATATCTCAGTGATACATCATCCGATCTGAACCAGATTTATTGTGCATCATCAGTGAGCCCTTGTGGACACATTGATATGGTGGGCTAACATTTAACTCAAGTGCGCCCCCTACATTATTTCTATAGTTATATCTCAGTGATACATCATCCGATCTGAACCAGATTTATTGTGCATCATCAGTGAGCCCTTGTGGACACATTGATTTTGTGATTTAACATATAACTCCATAGCGCCCCCTAGATTATTCAAACTGTTATATCTCAGTGAGACATCATCTGATCTGAACCAGATTTATTGTGCGTGTGCACCCCTGGTGCGGAGTAGACACGAGAGACTTCGAAATGGCGACCGAGCGGACGAGCTGGAGCTCGCGCGGTCGCCTCAATAAGGTCCGAGCGGCGCTAAGCTGCGAGGGCCTCAATGCTGCTTGCAGCTTTAATTAGGCCCGAAGCAGCGAAGCGCTGCAAGGACCTATTGTAATTGTAGTGTTTATTATTATTATTATTATTATTTTTCTTCCCCCCAAAGAAGTGGCCTTTTGGAGGCTTTATCATATACGAAAACTCACCAAATTTGGCGGACTCGTCAGGACTGGTGAAAAATTACGTATTTTGGGGGCGTGGCAAAAATCGCCACAGAAACGGCTCAAGAGCGCCCCCTAGAAATATTCAAAATACCTTCCGCATGACCTTAGTTTGACGTAGAATCATGAAATTTGGTACACTTGTCCAACTCATCAAGATGTACAGAAAACCCTCTAGCACCAACGTTGTACAATAAATGGGAAGGCGGCCATTTTGGAACGATGACCAAATTTTCACCCCTTTTTGGCCGTTTACAGCCTCCGCATTTGAACGAACTCCTCCTATGAATTTCGCTCGATTTGTTTCAAACTTGGCCAGTTTCTTCATAAGGCACGGGGGAACAAACGATATCAAAATTGTGCGTTTTCATGAATGCTGAAGGGGCGGGGCCAGACGTCAAAGTTGGACATCTCGCCATGAAAAACGAAACGCTTACAGCTCTTACACGAAAAAAGTCTAATACATCAAATCTTCAGTTATTGACCCACATCTGGTCCCCCGCAAAACTGTATGGTCAAATCATGACATCACTTAAGCCACGCCCCCTGACAACAGGAAGTGTAAAGTTTTACGTTGAACGGTCCATATCGGACCCCTGTTACCTAATCAGCGTGGCATTGTGTCCAGTGACCGAAGACATGTTGGTGTAACAAGCATTCCAATACTGTTCGTTTTTGGTGGAGCATGTGGGCGTGGCGACGTGGCGAAGTAAGACATAACGCCATCACCATACGTTTGGTTCTAAAATCCACAGATTTGATCCGAGGAGTACCAAAATCAGTATGATCGATCATTGCCCACCCCTTGAACAGGTGTTTATGCTAATTAGCAAATCGCTACAGAAACGGCTCAAGAGCGCCCCCTAGAAATATTCAAAATACCCTCCGCATTGACCTTAGTTTGACGTAGAATCATGAAATTTGGTACACTTGTCCAACTCACCAAGATGCACAGAAAACCCTCTGGCACCAATGTTGTACGATAAATGGTAAGGCGGCCATTTTGGAACGATGACCAAATTTTCACCCCTTTTTGGCCGTTTACAGCCTCCGCATTTGAACGAACTCCTCCTATGAATTTCGCTCGATTTGGTTCAAACTTGGCCAGTTTCTTCATAAGGCACGGGGGAACAAACGATATCAAAATTGTGCGTTTTCATGAATGCTGAAGGGGCGGGGCCAGACGTCAAAGTTGGACATCTCGCCATGAAAAACGAAACGCTTACAGCTCTTACACGAAAAAAGTCTAATACATCAAATCTTCAGTTATTGACCCACATCTGGTCCCCCGCAAAACTGTATGGTCAAATCATGACATCACTTAAGCCACGCCCCCTGACAACAGGAAGTGTAAAGTTTTACGTTGAACGGTCCATATCGGACCCCTGTTACCTAATCAGCGTGGCATTATGTCCAGTGACCGAAGACATGTTGGTGTAACAAGCATTCCAATACTGTTCGTTTTTGGTGGAGCATGTGGGCGTGGCGACGTGGCGAAGTAAGACATAACGCCATCACCATACGTTTGGTTCTAAAATCCACAGATTTGATCCGAGGAGTACCAAAATCAGTATGATCGATCATTGCCCACCCCTTGAACAGGTGTTTATGCTAATTAGCAAATCGCTACAGAAACGGCTCAAGAGCGCCCCCTAGAAATATTCAAAATACCCTCCGCATTGACCTTAGTTTGACGTAGAATCATGAAATTTGGTACACTTGTCCAACTCACCAAGATGCACAGAAAACCCTCTGGCACCAATGTTGTACGATAAATGGTAAGGCGGCCATTTTGGAACGATGACCAAATTTTCACCCCTTTTTGGCCGTTTACAGCCTCTGCATTTCAACGAACTCCTCCTAGGGATTTCGCTCGATTTGATTCAAACTTGGCCAGTTTCTTTATAAGGCACGGGGGAACAAATGTTATCAAAACTGTGCGTTTTCATGCATGCTGAAGGGGCGGGGCCAGACCTCAAAGTTGGACATCTCGCCATGAAAAACGAAACGCTTACAGCTCTTACATGAAAACTGTCTAATACATCAAACCTTCAGTGATTGACCCACATCCGGTCCCCTGCAAAACTGTATGGTCAAATCATGACATCACTTAAGCCACGCCCCCTGACAACAGGAAGTGTAAAGTTTTACATTGAACGGTCCATATCGGACCCCTGTTACCTAATCAGCGTGGCATTGTGTCCAGTGACCGAAGACATGTTGGTGTAACAAGCATTCCAATACTGTTCGTTTTTGGTGGAGCATGTGGGCGTGGCGACGTGGCGAAGTAAGACATAACGCCATCACCATACGTTTGGTTTTAAAATCCACAGATTTGATCCGAGGAGTACCAAAATCAGTATGATCGATCATTCCCCACTGCTTGGACAGGTGTCTATGCTAATTAGCATATAGACTCCATAGCGCCCCCTAGATTATTCAAACTGTTATATCTCAGTGATACATCATCCGATCTGAACCAGATTTATTGTGCATCATCAGTGAGCCCTTGTGGACACATTGATAAGGTGGGCTAACATTTGACTCAAGTGCGCCCCCTACATTACTTCTATAGTTATATCTCAGTGATACATCATCCGATCTGAACCAGATTTATTGTGCATCATCAGTGAGACCTTGTGGACACATTGATATTGTGGTTCAACATATGACTCCAGAGCGCCCCCTAGATTATTCAAACTGTTATATCTCAGTGAGACATCATCCGATCTGAACCAGATTTATTGTTCATCATCAGTGAGCCCTTGTGGACACATTGATAATGTGGTTTAACATATAACTCCATAGCGCCCCCTAGATTATTCAAACTGTTATATCTCAGTGAGACATCATCCGATCTGAACCAGATTTATTGTGTATCATCAGTGAGACCTTGTGGACACATTGATATTGTGGTTTAACATGTGACTCCAGAGCGCCCCCTAGATTATTCAAACTGTTATATCTCAGTGAGACATCATCCGATCTGAACCAGATTTATTGTGCGTGTGCACCCCTGGTGCGGAGTAGACACGAGAGACTTCGAAATGGCGACCGAGCGGACGAGCTGGAGCTCGCGCGGTCGCCTCAATAAGGTCCGAGCGGCGCTAAGCTGCGAGGGCCTCAATGCTGCTTGCAGCTTTAATTATTTTTATTTTTATTCTTCCCCCAAAAGAAGTGGCATTTTGGGGGCTTTATCATATATGAAAACTCACCAAATTTGGCGGACTCGTCAGGACTGGTGAAAAATTACATATTTTGGGGGCGTGGCAAAAATCGCCACAGAAACGGCTCAAGAGCGCCCCCTAGAAATTTTCAAAATACCCTTCGCATGACCTTAGTTTGACGTAGAATCATGAAATTTGGTACACTTGTCCAACTCACCAAGATGCACAGAAAACCCTCTGGCACCAATGTTGTACAATAAATGGTAAGGCGGCCATTTTGGAACGATGACCAAATTTTCACCCCTTTTTGGCCGTTTACAGCCTCCGCATTTGAACGAACTCCTCCTATGAATTTCGCTCGATTTGGTTCAAACTTGGCCAGTTTCTTCATAAGGCACGGGGGAACAAACGATATCAAAATTGTGCGTTTTCATGAATGCTGAAGGGGCGGGGCCAGACGTCAAAGTTGGACATCTCGCCATGAAAAACGAAACGCTTACAGCTCTTACACGAAAAAAGTCTAATACATCAAACCTTCAGTTATTGACCCACATCCGGTCCCCCGCAAAACTGTATGGTCAAATCATGACATCACTTAAGCCACGCCCCCTGACAACAGGAAGTGTAAAGTTTTACGTTGAACGGTCCATATCGGACCCCTGTTACCTAATCAGCGTGGCATTGTGTCCAGTGACCGAAGACATGTTGGTGTAACAAGCATTCCAATACTGTTCGTTTTTGGTGGAGCATGTGGGCGTGGCGACGTGGCGAAGTAAGACATAACGCCATCACCATACGTTTGGTTCTAAAATCCACAGATTTGATCCGAGGAGTACCAAAATCAGTATGATCGATCATTGCCCACCCCTTGAACAGGTGTTTATGCTAATTAGCAAATCGCTACAGAAACGGCTCAAGAGCGCCCCCTAGAAATATTCAAAATACCCTCCGCATTGACCTTAGTTTGACGTAGAATCATGAAATTTGGTACACTTGTCCAACTCACCAAGATGCACAGAAAACCCTCTGGCACCAATGTTGTACGATAAATGGTAAGGCGGCCATTTTGGAACGATGACCAAATTTTCACCCCTTTTTGGCCGTTTACAGCCTCTGCATTTCAACGAACTCCTCCTAGGGATTTCGCTCGATTTGATTCAAACTTGGCCAGTTTCTTTATAAGGCACGGGGGAACAAATGTTATCAAAACTGTGCGTTTTCATGCATGCTGAAGGGGCGGGGCCAGACCTCAAAGTTGGACATCTCGCCATGAAAAACGAAACGCTTACAGCTCTTACACGAAAACTGTCTAATACATCAAATCTTCAGTGATTGACCCACATCCGGTCCCCTGCAAAACTGTATGGTCAAATCATGACATCACTTAAGCCACGCCCCCTGACAACAGGAAGTGTAAAGTTTTACGTTGAACGGTCCATATCGGATCCCTGTTACCTAATCAGCGTGACATTGTATCCAGTCACCGAAGACATGTTGGTGTAACAAGCTTTCCAGCACTGTTCGTTTTGGGTGGAGCAAGTGGGCGTGGTGACGTGGCGAAGTAAGACGTAACGCCGTCACCATACGTTTGGTTCTAAACTCCACAGATTTGATCTGAGGAGTACCAAAATCATTATGATCGATCATTACCCACCCCTTGAACAGGTGTTTATGCTAATTAGCAAATAGCCTCCATAGCGCCCCCTAGATTATTCAAACTGTTGTATCTCAGTGATACATCATCCGATCTGAACCAGATTTATTGTGCATCATCAGTGAGCCCTTGTGGACACATTGATATGGTGGGCTAACATTTGACTCAAGTGCGCCCCCTACATTATTTCTATAGTTATATCTCAGTGATACATCATCCGATCTGAACCAGATTTATTGTGCATCATCAGTGAGCCCTTGTGGACACATTGATATGGTGGGCTAACATTTGACTCAAGTGTGCCCCCTACATTATGTCTATAGTTATATCTCAGTGATACATCATCCGATCTGAACCAGATTTATTGTGCTTTATCAGTGAACACTTTGACACACATTGATAATGGTATGTAAAGTTTTACTCCATAGCGCCCCCTATATTATTACTACAGTTATATCTTAGTGATACATTATCCGATCTGCACGAGATTTATTGTTCATCATCAGTGAGCCCTTGTGGACACATTGATATTGTGGTTTAACATTTGACTCAAGTGCGCCCCCTACATTATTTATATGGTGATATCTCAGTGATACATCATCCGATCTGAACCAGATTTATTGTGATTCATCAGTGAACACTTCTATACACATTGATAATGTTATGTAAATTTTTACTCCATAGCGCCCCCTATATTATTACTATAGTTATATCTTAGTGATACATTATCCGATCTGCACGAGTTTTATTATGATTTATCAGTGAACACTTCGACACACATTGATAATGTTATGTACATTTTTACTCCATAGCGCCCCCTATATTATTACTACAGTTATATCTTAGTGATATATTATCCGATCTGCACGAGATTTATTATGATTCATCAGTGAACACTTCTACACACATTGATAATGGTATGTAAATTTTTACTCCATAGCGCCCCCTGTATTATTACTACAGTTATATCTTAGTGATACATTATCCGATCTGCACGAGATTTATTGTGCTTTATCAGTGAACACTTCGACACACATTGATAATGGTATGTAAATTTTTACTCCATAGCGCCCCCTATATTATTACTACAGTTATATCTTAGTGATACATTATCCGATCTGCACGAGATTTATTGTGATTCATCAGTGAACACTTCTATACACATTGATAATGGTATGTAAATTTTTACTCCATAGCGCCCCCTATATTATTACTACAGTTATATCTCAGTGATACATTATCCGATCTGCACGAGATTTATTGTGCTTTATCAGTGAACACTTCGACACACATTGATAATGGTATGTAAATTTTTACTCCATAGCGCCCCCTATATTATTACTACAGTTATATCTTAGTGATACATTATCCGATCTGCACGAGATTTATTGTGATTCATCAGTGAACACTTCTACACACATTGATAATGGTATGTAAATTTTTACTCCATAGCGCCCCCTATATTATTACTACAGTTATATCTTAGTGATACATTATCCAATCTGCACGAGATTTATTGTGATTCATCAGTGAACACTTCTACACACATTGATAATGGTATGTAAATTTTTACTCCATAGCGCCCCCTATATTATTACTACAGTTATATCTCAGTGATACATTATCCGATCTGCACGAGATTTATTGTGCATCATCAGTGAGCCCTTGTGGACACATTGATTTTGTGATTTAACATATAACTCCATAGCGCCCCCTAGATTATTCAAACTGTTATATCTCAGTGAGACATCATCTGATCTGAACCAGATTTATTGTGCGTGTGCACCCCTGGTGCGGAGTAGACACGAGAGACTTCGAAATGGCGACCGAGCGGACGAGCTGGAGCTCGCGCGGTCGCCTCAATAAGGTCCGAGCGGCGCTAAGCTGCGAGGGCCTCAATGCTGCTTGCAGCTTTAATTATTTTTATTTTTATTCTTCCCCCAAAAGAAGTGGCATTTTGGGGGCTTTATCATATATGAAAACTCACCAAATTTGGCGGACTCGTCAGGACTGGTGAAAAATTACATATTTTGGGGGCGTGGCAAAAATCGCCACAGAAACGGCTCAAGAGCGCCCCCTAGAAATATTCAAAATACCCTCCGCATGACCTTAGTTTGACGTAGAATCATGAAATTTGGTACACTTGTCCAACTCACCAAGATGCACAGAAAACCCTCTGGCACCAATGTTGTACAATAAATGGTAAGGCGGCCATTTTGGAACGATGACCAAATTTTCACCCCTTTTTGGCCGTTTACAGCCTCCGCATTTGAACGAACTCCTCCTATGAATTTCGCTCGATTTGGTTCAAACTTGGCCAGTTTCTTCATAAGGCACGGGGGAACAAACGATATCAAAATTGTGCGTTTTCATGAATGCTGAAGGGGCGGGGCCAGACGTCAAAGTTGGACATCTCGCCATGAAAAACGAAACGCTTACAGCTCTTACACGAAAAAAGTCTAATACATCAAACCTTCAGTTATTGACCCACATCCGGTCCCCCGCAAAACTGTATGGTCAAATCATGACATCACTTAAGCCACGCCCCCTGACAACAGGAAGTGTAAAGTTTTACGTTGAACGGTCCATATCGGACCCCTGTTATCTAATCAGCGTGGCATTGTGTCCAGTGACCGAAGACATGTTGGTGTAACAAGCTTTCCAGCACTGTTCGTTTTGGGTGGAGCAAGTGGGCGTGGCGACATGGCGAAGTAAGACGTAACGCCATAACCATACGTTTGGATCTAAAATCCACAGATTTGATCCGAGAAGTACCAAAATCAGTATGATCGATCATTGCCCACCCCTTGAACAGGTGTTTATGCTAATTAGCAAATCGCTACAGAAACGGCTCAAGAGCGCCCCCTAGAAATATTCAAAATACCCTCTGCATTGACCTTAGTTTGACGTAGAATCATGAAATTTGGTACACTTGTCCAACTCACCAAGATGCACAGAAAACCCTCTGGCACCAATGTTGTACGATAAATGGTAAGGCGGCCATTTTGGAACGATGACCAAATTTTCACCCCTTTTTGGCCGTTTACAGCCTCTGCATTTCAACGAACTCCTCCTAGGGATTTCGCTCGATTTGATTCAAACTTGGCCAGTTTCTTTATAAGGCACGGGGGAACAAATGTTATCAAAACTGTGCGTTTTCATGCATGCTGAAGGGGCGGGGCCAGACCTCAAAGTTGGACATCTCGCCATGAAAAACGAAACGCTTACAGCTCTTACACGAAAACTGTCTAATACATCAAACCTTCAGTGATTGACCCACATCCGGTCCCCTGCAAAACTGTATGGTCAAATCATGACATCACTTAAGCCACGCCCCCTGACAACAGGAAGTGTAAAGTTTTACGTTGAACGGTCCATATCGGATCCCTGTTACCTAATCAGCGTGACATTGTATCCAGTCACCGAAGACATGTTGGTGTAACAAGCTTTCCAGCACTGTTCGTTTTGGGTGGAGCAAGTGGGCGTGGTGACATGGCGAAGTAAGACGTAACGCCGTCACCATACGTTTGGTTCTAAACTCCACAGATTTGATCTGAGGAGTACCAAAATCATTATGATCGATCATTACCCACCCCTTGAACAGGTGTTTATGCTAATTAGCAAATACCCTCCATAGCGCCCCCTAGATTATTCAAACTGTTGTATCTCAGTGATACATCATCCGATCTGAACCAGATTTATTGTGCATCATCAGTGAGCCCTTGTGGACACATTGATATGGTGGGCTAACATTTGACTCAAGTGCGCCCCCTACATTATTTCTATAGTTATATCTCAGTGATACATCATCCGATCTGAACCAGATTTATTGTGCATCATCAGTGAGCCCTTGTGGACACATTGATATGGTGGGCTAACATTTGACTCAAGTGCGCCCCCTACATTATTTCTATAGTTATATCTCAGTGATACATCATCCGATCTGAACCAGATTTATTGTGCATCATCAGTGAGCCCTTGTGGACACATTGATATGGTGGGCTAACATATGACTCCAGAGCGCCCCCTAGATTATTCAAACTGTTATATCTCAGTGATACATCATCCGATCTGAACCAGATTTATTGTGCTTCATCAGTGAGACCTTGTGGACACATTGATATTGTGGTTTAACATATGACTCAAGAGCGCCCCCTAGATTATTCAAATCTGTTATATCTCAGTGATACATCATCCGATCTGAACCAGATTTATTGTGAATAATCAGTGAGCCCTTGTGGACACATTGATAATGTGGTTTAACATATAACTCCATAGCGCCCCCTAGATTATTCAAACTGTTATATCTCAGTGAGACATCATCCGATCTGAACCAGATTTATTGTGTATCATCAGTGAGACCTTGTGGACACATTGATATTGTGGTTTAACATGTGACTCCAGAGCGCCCCCTAGATTATTCAAACTGTTATATCTCAGTGAGACATCATCCGATCTGAACCAGATTTATTGTGCGTGTGCACCCCTGGTGCGGAGTAGACACGAGAGACTTCGAAATGGCGACCGAGCGGACGAGCTGGAGCTCGCGCGGTCGCCTCAATAAGGTCCGAGCGGCGCTAAGCTGCGAGGGCCTCAATGCTGCTTGCAGCTTTAATTATTATTATTTTTTTTCTTCCCCCCAAAGAAGTGGCCTTTTGGAGGCTTTATCATATACGAAAACTCACCAAATTTGGCGGACTCGTCAGGACTGGTGAAAAATTACGTATTTTGGGGGCGTGGCAAAAATCGCCACAGAAACGGCTCAAGAGCGCCCCCTAGAAATTTTCAAAATACCCTCCGCATTGACCTTAGTTTGACGTAGAATCATGAAATTTGGTACACTTGTCCAACTCACCAAGATGCACAGAAAACCCTCTGGCACCAATGTTGTACAATAAATGGTAAGGCGGCCATTTTGGAACGATGACCAAATTTTCACCCCTTTTTGGCCGTTTACAGCCTCCGCATTTGAACGAACTCCTCCTATGAATTTCGCTCGATTTGGTTCAAACTTGGCCAGTTTCTTCATAAGGCACGGGGGAACAAACGATATCAAAATTGTGCGTTTTCATGAATGCTGAAGGGGCGGGGCCAGACGTCAAAGTTGGACATCTCGCCATGAAAAACGAAACGCTTACAGCTCTTACACGAAAAGAGTCTAATACATCAAACCTTCAGTTATTGACCCACATCCGGTCCCCTGCAAAACTGTATGGTCAAATCATGACATCACTTAAGCCACGCCCCCTGACAACAGGAAGTGTAAAGTTTTACTTTGAAAGGTCCATATCGGACCCGTGTTACCTAATCAGCGTGACATTGTGTCCAGTGACTAAAGACATGTTGGTGTAACAAGCTTTCCAGCACTGTTCGTTTTGGGTGGAGCAAGTGGGCGTGGCGACATGGCGAAGTAAGACGTAACGCCATCACCATACGTTTGGATCTAAAATCCACAGATTTGATCCGAGGAGTACCAAAATCAGTATGATCGATCATTGCCCACCCCTTGAACAGGTGTTTATGCTAATTAGCAAATTGCTACAGAAACGGCTCAAGAGCGCCCCCTAGAAATATTCAAAATACCCTCCGCATTGACCTTAGTTTGACGTAGATTCATGAAATTTGGTACACTTGTCCAACTCACCAAGATGTACAGAAAGCCCTCTGGCACCAACGTTGTACAATAAACGGGAAGGCGGCCATTTTGGAACGATGACCAAATTTTCACCCCTTTTTGGCCGTTTACAGCCTCCGCATTTGAACGAACTCCTCCTATGAATTTCACTCGATTTGGTTCAAACTTGGCCAGTTTCTTCATAAGGCATGGGGGAACAAACAATATCAAAATTGTGCGTTTTCATGAATGCTGAAGGGGCGGGGCCAGACGTCAAAGTTGGACATCTCGCCATGAAAAACGAAACGCTTACAGCTCTTACACGAAAAGAGTCTAATACATCAAACCTTCAGTTATTGACCCACATCCGGTCCCCTGCAAAACTGTATGGTCAAATCATGACATCACTTAAGCCACGCCCCCTGACAACAGGAAGTGTAAAGTTTTAGGTTGAACGGTCCATATCGGACCCCTGTTACCTAATCAGCGTGACATTGTGTCCAGTGACTAAAGACATGTTGGTGTAACAAGCTTTCCAGCACTGTTCGTTTTGGGTCGAGCAAGTGGGCGTGGCGACATGGCGAAGTAAGACGTAACGCCATCACCATACGTTTGGATCTAAAATCCACAGATTTGATCCAAGGAGTACCAAAATCAGTATGATTGATCATTGCCCACCCCTTGAACAGGTGTTTATGCTAATTAGCAAATAGCCTCCATAGCGCCCCCTAGAATATTTCAAAACATCAATCCCAAGCCATTTTTCCCCGATAATTCTGAAACTCGGTGAATATATTTATCTTCTCAGGATCTATGAAAAACTCTCTTGGAGCACTGGTCCAAAACAAACACGAAGTCGGCCATTTTGGGTCAAAGGTCATTTTCAGACGTTTTTGAATTGCGTATTTAAATGAACTCCTCTTAGGGATTTTGAAGGATTGCCTTCAAACTTGGTTAGTATGCCCTTAACACATTGGACAGTAAAAGATAAGAAAATCTTTTGTTTTCGTTTATGCTAAAGGGGCGTGGCCAGGCCTCAAACTTGCGCTTCACGCCATAAATTTCAAACCGCTTCAACTTTCACACTGAAAGACCAAAATGTACCAATCTTGGCATGAGTCATCCCTGTTGGATGCCCGACGATCCTCTGTGGTCATGTTGTGATGTCATCGAAGCCCCGCCCCCTCAGAACAGGAAGTCACTTTTTAATTGGATTACTACAGTTATATCTCAGTGATACATCATCCAATCTGCACGAGATTTATTGTGATTAATCAGTGAACACTTCTACACACATTGATAATGGTATGTAAATTTTTACTCCATAGCGCCCCCTATATTATTACTACAGTTATATCTTAGTGATACATTATCCGATCTGCACGAGATTTATTGTGCTTTATCAGTGAACACTTCGACACACATTGATAATGTTATGTAAATTTTTACTCCATAGCGCCCCCTATATTATTACTACAGTTATATCTTAGTGATACATTATCCGATCTGCACGAGATTTATTATGATTCATCAGTGAACACTTCTACACACATTGATAATGGTATGTAAATTTTTACTCCATAGCGCCCCCTGTATTATTACTACAGTTATATCTTAGTGATACATTATCCGATCTGCACGAGATTTATTGTGCTTTATCAGTGAACACTTCGACACACATTGATAATGGTATGTAAATTTTTACTCCATAGCGCCCCCTATATTATTACTACAGTTATATCTTAGTGATACATTATCCGATCTGCACGAGATTTATTGTGATTCATCAGTGAACACTTCTACACACATTGATAATGGTATGTAAATTTTTACTCCATAGCGCCCCCTATATTATTACTACAGTTATATCTTAGTGATACATTATCCGATCTGCACGAGATTTATTGTGATTCATCAGTGAACACTTCTACACACATTGATAATGGTATGTAAATTTTTACTCCATAGCGCCCCCTATATTATTACTACAGTTATATCTTAGTGATACATTATCCGATCTGTACGAGATTTATTGTGCTTTATCAGTGAACACGTCGACACACATTGATAATGGTATGTAAATTTTTACTCCATAGCGCCCCCTATATTATTACTACAGTTATATCTCAGTGATACATCATCCGATCTGAACCAGATTTATTGTGTATCATCAGTGAGACATTGTGGACACATTGATATTGTGGTTTAACATATGACTCCAGAGCGCCCCCTAGATTACTCAAACTGTTATATCTCAGTGAGACATCATCTGATCTGAACCAGATTTATTGTGTATCATCAATGAGCCCTTGTGGACACATTGACAAGGTGGGCTAAATTTGACTCAAGTGCGCCCCCTACATTATTTCTATAGTTATATCTCAGTGATACATCATCCGATCTGAACCAAATTTATTGTGAATAATCAGTGAGCCCTTGTGGACACATTGATATTGTGGTTTAACATATAACTCCATAGCGCCCCCTAGATTATTCAAACTGTTATATCTCAGTGAGACATCATCCGATCTGAACCAGATTTATCGTGTATCATCAGTGAGACCTTGTGGACACATTGATATTGTGGTTTAACATGTGACTCCAGAGCGCCCCCTAGATTATTCAAACTGTTATATCTCAGTGAGACATCATCCGATCTGAACCAGATTTATTGTGCATCATCAGTGAGTCCTTGTGGACACATTGATAAGGTGGGCTAACATTTGACTCAAGTGCGCCCCCTACATTATTTCTATAGTTATATCTCAGTGATACATCATCCGATCTGAACCAGATTTACTGTGAATCATCATTGAGACATTGTGGACACATTGATATTGTGGTTTAACATATGACTCCAGAGCGCCCCCTAGATTATTCAAACTGTTATATCTCAGTGATACATCATCCGATCTGAACCAGATTTATTGTGCATCATCAGTGAGCCCTTGTGGACACATTGATATGGTGGGCTAACATTTAACTCAAGTGCGCCCCCTACATTATTTCTATAGTTATATCTCAGTGATACATCATCCGATCTGAACCAGATTTATTGTGCATCATCAGTGAGCCCTTGTGGACACATTGATTTTGTGATTTAACATATAACTCCATAGCGCCCCCTAGATTATTCAAACTGTTATATCTCAGTGAGACATCATCTGATCTGAACCAGATTTATTGTGCGTGTGCACCCCTGGTGCGGAGTAGACACGAGAGACTTCGAAATGGCGACCGAGCGGACGAGCTGGAGCTCGCGCGGTCGCCTCAATAAGGTCCGAGCGGCGCTAAGCTGCGAGGGCCTCAATGCTGCTTGCAGCTTTAATTAGGCCCGAAGCAGCGAAGCGCTGCAAGGACCTATTGTAATTGTAGTGTTTATTATTAGGCCCGAAGCAGCGAAGCGCTGCAAGGACCTATTGTAATTGTAGTGTTTATTATTTTTATTATTTTTTTTTTATTTTTTTTTTTTCTTCCCCCCAAAGAAGTGGCCTTTTGGAGGCTTTATCATATACGAAAACTCACCAAATTTGGCGGACTCGTCAGGACTGGTGAAAAATTACGTATTTTGGGGGCGTGGCAAAAATAGCCACAGAAACGGCTCAAGAGCGCCCCCTAGAAATTTTCAAAATACCCTCCGCATTGACCTTATTTTGACGTACAATCATGAAATTCGGTACACTTGTCCATCTCACCAAGATGCACAGAAAAACCTCTGGCACCAACGTTGTACGATAAATGGTAAGGCGGCCATTTTGGATCGATGACCAAATTTTTACACCTTTTTGGCCGTTTACAGCCTCCGCATTTGAACGAACTCCTCCTATGAATTTCGCTCGATTTGGTTCAAACTTGGCCAGTTTCTTCATAAGGCATGGGGGAACAAACAATATCAAAATTGTGCGTTTTCATGAATGCTGAAGGGGCGGGGCCAGACGTCAAAGTTGGACATCTCGCCATGAAAAACGAAACGCTTACAGCTCTTACACGAAAAAAGTCTAATACATCAAACCTTCAGTTATTGACCCACATCCGGTCCCCCGCAAAACTGTATGGTCAAATCATGACATCACTTAAGCCACGCCCCCTGACAACAGGAAGTGTAAAGTTTTACGTTGAACGGTCCATATCGGACCCCTGTTACCTAATCAGCGTGGCATTGTGTCCAGTGACCGAAGACATGTTGGTGTAACAAGCATTCCAATACTGTTCGTTTTTGGTGGAGCATGTGGGCGTGGCGACGTGGCGAAGTAAGACATAACGCCATCACCATACGTTTGGTTCTAAAATCCACAGATTTGATCCGAGGAGTACCAAAATCAGTATGATCGATCATTGCCCACCCCTTGAACAGGTGTTTATGCTAATTAGCAAATCGCTACAGAAACGGCTCAAGAGCGCCCCCTAGAAATATTCAAAATACCCTCCGCATTGACCTTAGTTTGACGTAGAATCATGAAATTTGGTACACTTGTCCAACTCACCAAGATGCACAGAAAACCCTCTGGCACCAATGTTGTACGATAAATGGTAAGGCGGCCATTTTGGAACGATGACCAAATTTTCACCCCTTTTTGGCCGTTTACAGCCTCTGCATTTCAACAAACTCCTCCTAGGGATTTCGCTCGATTTGATTCAAACTTTGCCAGTTTCTTTATAAGGCATGGGGGAACAAATGTTATCAAAACTGTGCGTTTTCATGCATGCTGAAGGGGCGGGGCCAGACCTCAAAGTTGGACATCTCGCCATGAAAAACGAAACGCTTACAGCTCTTACACGAAAACTGTCTAATACATCAAACCTTCAGTGATTGACCCACATCCGGTCCCCTGCAAAACTGTATGGTCAAATCATGACATCACTTAAGCCACGCCCCCTGACAACAGGAAGTGTAAAGTTTTACGTTGAACGGTCCATATCGGATCCCTGTTACCTAATCAGCGTGACATTGTATCCAGTCACCGAAGACATGTTGGTGTAACAAGCTTTCCAGCACTGTTCGTTTTGGGTGGAGCAAGTGGGCGTGGTGACGTGGCGAAGTAAGACGTAACGCCGTCACCATACGTTTGGTTCTAAACTCCACAGATTTGATCTGAGGAGTACCAAAATCATTATGATCGATCATTACCCACCCCTTGAACAGGTGTTTATGCTAATTAGCAAATAGCCTCCATAGCGCCCCCTAGATTATTCAAACTGTTGTATCTCAGTGATACATCATCCGATCTGAACCAGATTTATTGTGCATCATCAGTGAGCCCTTGTGGACACATTGATATGGTGGGCTAACATTTGACTCAAGTGCGCCCCCTACATTATTTCTATAGTTATATCTCAGTGATACATCATCCGATCTGAACCAGATTTATTGTGCATCATCAGTGAGCCCTTGTGGACACATTGATATGGTGGGCTAACATTTGACTCAAGTGCGCCCCCTACATTATTTCTATAGTTATATCTCAGTGATACATCATCCGATCTGAACCAGATTTATTGTGCATCATCAGTGAGCCCTTGTGGACACATTGATATGGTGGGCTAACATATGACTCCAGAGCGCCCCCTAGATTATTCAAACTGTTATATCTCAGTGATACATCATCCGATCTGAACCAGATTTATTGTGCATCATCAGTGAGCCCTTGTGGACACATTGATATTGTGGTTTAACATATGACTCAAGAGCGCCCCCTAGATTATTCAAATCGTTATATCTCAGTGATACATCATCCGATCTAAACCAGATTTATTGTGCATCTTCAGTGAACACTTCGACACACATTGATAATGGTATGTAAATTTTTACTCCATAGCGCCCCCTATATTATTACTACAGTTATATCTTAGTGATACATTATCCGATCTGCACGAGATTTATTATGATTCATCAGTGAACACTTCTACACACATTGATAATGGTATGTAAATTTTTACTCCATAGCGCCCCCTGTATTATTACTACAGTTATATCTTAGTGATACATTATCCGATCTGCACGAGATTTATTGTGCTTTATCAGTGAACACTTCGACACACATTGATAATGGTATGTAAATTTTTACTCCATAGCGCCCCCTATATTATTACTACAGTTATATCTTAGTGATACATTATCCGATCTGCACGAGATTTATTGTGATTCATCAGTGAACACTTCTACACACATTGATAATGGTATGTAAATTTTTACTCCATAGCGCCCCCTATATTATTACTACAGTTATATCTCAGTGATACATTATCCGATCTGCACGAGATTTATTGTGCTTTATCAGTGAACACTTCGACACACATTGATAATGGTATGTAAATTTTTACTCCATAGCGCCCCCTATATTATTACTACAGTTATATCT
>JBBPBX010064286.1:0-20296 GCA_038048925.1 Garcialebias charrua | reverse complement strand
TAACAGACCATATCCTGTCAGCGCCGGATGTGGTCCGTGACAAAAAAGCGTCCCCTCAGTCTCTTTGCTAGAGCGAGCGCTCTCAGTTAGCAGCCAGTGTGTTACTCTGCAGCCTTATTGCTTGTTTTCGAAGAGTCAGACGAAGAGTTTTTAACATGGAGGGTGAACTTATGGATGTTTCTCAGCGGCCTACGCGACGCGTCTGGATTTTAAAAAGTATTTCGCCATATGCCCTCTTCAAAATGGCGGCCGCGACGGCCACAGAAGATAAGGACTTTCCATGAAAACACGGTAAAAACAATTATTTCTTTGCTGAGAAAAAATATATTTCTTAGCTGACTTTATAGCACAAGGTTTTTCTGAGCTTAACCGGTTCAAATGGTCAAATCTGGTGGATTAAAAAAAGTATTTCGCCATTTGCCGGCCGCCATTTTGAAGAGGGCATATGGCGAAATACTTTTTTTAATCCAGCAGATTTGACCATTTGAACCGGTTAAGCTCAGAAAAACCTTTCAAATGGTCAAATCTGCTGGCTTTGAAAAAGTATTTAGCCATTTGCCCTGTTCAAAATGGCGGTTAGCGTGTTAGCATTAGCGTCTGCTAGCATTGCTAATACATAAGTGCTTTTGAAATTGCGGACCTAAATAAATCAATAAGTGCTTTAGAAATTGCGGAACAAATTTTTGGATTAGCGTTGCCCAGCACTGTATATCACCATTAAAAAAAAGTAAAAGTTTTGAGGAAGTCTTAGCTATTTTTCCCTCACATAAAATTGTAGTTATAAGAACTTAAAATGTAATTACCCTGATGCATGCTCAATAATCCAGGTAGAAAAATCCAAAAAAGCTAAGTCTGGTCCTCTGGACGTTCAAAAAAACAAAACAGGCGAAACGTTTCTACAGGTTTTTTTGCTTTGTTTTGTTTTGTTTTGTTTTTTTGAATGTCCAGAGGACCAGACTTAAATTTTTTGGATTAAAATAAAATTGTTATGTTTATATTTTAATATACAGTAGTAGGAGTATCTTTATAAACTACAGTATGTCGCTTTCAACACCAGCTGATCTGTGCTTGGTCGTTTTATTTGTGATCTGCGATGTTCTTGTCTATTTTTTGTACTTCATTGTGAGTGTTGCCTGTTGTTTGTTTGTACAGCACTTTGGTTGGCCTTGTCGCTGTTTAAAGTGCTCTATACATGAAATGGTATGGTATGGTTTATATGCAGCAACGGTTTGCCTTAATCAGTTCCGCGGGGTCTTGAAAAAGAAGTCACGTTGTCGTATTTTTATTTTTTTTACCTCCGCTGCTGATGCGATGCGTAGTTAAAGTTACTGCAAGTGTTTCACACTTTTACTGAACCTGCAGCTCTTCAACCAGGTGGGAACAATACTTTTAAACTGAAGTAATGTCGGCCATCGTCTCCAATCTGCGACATATGCTAGGACGGCTCTGCCGCCATTGTAGAGCAACTTGTTCTACTTTATGCCATGAGCAGAAATATATGTATGCTATATACAAATATACATGTACGAATATTGATACTTTATGTCACGTTTTCAGTTATTGTTGTTTACTTGAACGTTAATTCATTTCCGGTTCGGTGCTTTTATTTTTGTAAATACGTTTGCCAACTTCCGTGTTTTGATGACGCTACGTTTATTCAAATTTATTTAAACCAAGTTAACACGTTTGCGTTTTTAGTTTTTTAATTATTAAATTTATTTTTTGTGGCTTTTCGTTAGCTAATTATATATATTTAAAAAAAACAAGTTTCATTGTTTATTTTGCTAACAGACAAACGTGGTTGACTCCATCCGTTAATAAACACCTTCAAAATAAAGCTCTAATGATTCTAAAACGCCTTCAAAATAAAGCTAAATTGATTCTAAAACACAAACACCTTCAAAATAAAGCTTGAATGATTCTAAAACACAAACACCTTCAAAATAAAGCTCGAATGATTCTAAAACACAAACACATTCAAAATAAAGCTCGCATGAATCTAAAACACCTTCAAAATAAAGCTTTAAAGATTCTAAAATACGACACCTTCAAAATAAAGCTCTGATTCTAAAACATGATCACCTTCAAAATCCCGTGGCTCAACGAGGCTAGCCTGTATAAATAAAGGTTGAATGAAAAAAAAAAAAAAAGCTTAATGATTCTAAACACAAACGCCTTCAAAATAAAGCTCTAATGATTCTAAAACACAAACCCCTTCAAAATAAAGCTCTAATGATTCTAAACACAAACGCCTTCAAAATAAAGCTCTAATGATTTTAAAACACCTTCAAAATAAAGCTCTAACGATTCTTAAACACAAACACCTTCAACATAAAGCTCTAATGATTGAACACAAACACCTTCAAAATAAAGCTCTAATGATTGAACACAAACACCTTCAAAATAAAGCTCTAACGATTCTAAAACACAAACACCTTCAAAATAAAGCTCAAATGATTGAACACAAACACCTTCAAAATAAAGCTCTAATGATTGAACACAAACACCTTCAAAATAAAGCTCTAACGATTCTAAAACAAACACCTTCAAAATGAAGCTCTAACGATTCTAAAACACAAACACCTTCAAAATAAAGCTCTAACGATTCTAAAACACAAACACCTTCAAAATAAAGCTCTAACGATTCTAAAACAAACACCTTCAAAATAAAGCTCTAACGATTCTAAAACAAACACCTTCAAAATAAAGCTCTAACGATTCTAAAAGAAACACCTTCAAAATAAAGCTCTATTGATTCTAAAACACAAACACCTTCAAAATAAAGCTCTGATGTCTCTAAAACACTAACACCTTCAAAATAAAGCTTTAATGATTCTAAAACACCTTCAAAATAAAGCTCTAACTATTCTAAAACACAAACACCTTCAAAATAAAGCTCTAACGATTCTAAAACACAAACACCTTCAAAATAAAGCTCTAACGATTCTAAAACACAAACACCTTCAAAATAAAGCTCTAACGATTCTAAAACACAAACACCTTCAAAATAAAGCTCTGATGTCTCTAAAACACAAACACCTTCAAAATAAAGCTCTAACGATTCTAAAACAAACACCTTCAAAATAAAGCTCTAATGATTCTAAAACACCTTCAAAATAAAGCTCTAATGATTCTAAAACACCTTCAAAATAAAGCTCTAATGATTCTAACACACAAACGCCTTCAAAATAAAGCTCTAATGATTCTAACACACAAACGCCTTCAAAATAAAGCTCTAATGATTCTAAAACACAAACGCCTTCAAAATAAAGCTCTATTAAAACACAAACTCTCAAACTGAATTTCAGGCTCGAATCTGCTAAATTGGCTGTGGCGGCCATCTTGAATCAGGTTGACTACAAAAGGTAGTGAGTTTAAGAAATTTTCCCACCGTTTGATGAAATATTTTGCTAACAGACACACTCCTGTAACATCACCTGGATACACTGCGTGGTTTGAAGCACATTTAGTAGCAACCGTTATCCACATACAGTACTTTACTGTATGAATCCTTTGTTTTAACATTACCGTATATTTCGGACTATAAGGCGCTCTTAAAATCCTTTCTTATTTTCTCACAATTCAAAAGTGAGTGTTATGTATTAACTCTGGTCATGCTCACTGACCTCGAACCGATTTTACGTGGTACACGGTGCTCATAAATATGCTTAATGCACCTTATAGTCTGAAAACTACGGTATATCTTCTAATTTCCTACTTTCATCGGACAGGAAACACCTGAGGAGGACTTCCTGATGGAAACGGATGATGGTGCTCCACAGACTGCTTGCTTGGAGACGAGATGTTCGCAGCGACTCTCGGGACTTCCTCGCAAGCTCCTGCGGCGCCTCATGCCTTTTCAGCAGGAGGGGGTGGAGTTCGCCCTGTCCAGGAACGGACGGTGAGTAAGACTACGTTACCCAACAACTATTATTGTGGTTTAGCCTCAGTTCGTCCTGTAACGTACATGTAACGATACTCTCTCAGCTGTGGCAACAAAAACATGCTCAAAAAGCGGTGTACCACAAGGTACCGTCTTAGGACCCACTCTTTTCTCAATCAAGCAATTTATTTAAGTTGGATCATTCCTGATGCAAAGTTTCCCCTAGATAACTTGCCATGGCGGTGCGCTCATCTCATCCATGATTTTTGTCGACGGGTGGGGCGGGGGATCTCCCAAAACTGTCCGAGACCCGGTTTGAGAGAGGGCCGTGACTGTCTGCCCTGTATGTAGGCCTGTCGCGATAAACAATAACTGAAAGAGGCACTCTGGCTCAACTATCCATCCTTTGGTTTAAACAGTCTTAGGCCCTGTTTACACGGACACTGTGTGGGGGAAACGGAACTTATGGGCATGTTAATTAGTTTAAAAGTTTTGCGTTGACACGGATCTGCTCGAATCTCCCCCCTCCCTCATGCACCCCCCCTTACACCCACTGCGCATGCGTGCTGCTGAACCTTCACCCACTGCGCATGCGTGCTGCCTCACTCTGCTGGCAGTCTGCTACTTTCTTTTGTGCTAAAAGTTGAGCTAACAACAAGTTAACAATAAGTTAAAGCTGGATTTTGGATAAGAGTCGACAGATTTGACACCAAGCGGGACTCTCTTCATCTAACAAGCTGCACACCAGACGCTGAGTGGACTGTGGACCAGAACCGGACTTTACTCCGTGATAAACAGCTGACTTACAGCAGGTAAATCAACGTTCTTAATATAATGTTTGCTTGTGTTTACTTTGATCACACAACAACGGAGTTTTTATTTATTTATTTATTTCTGCCAGGTGGAGAAGCTGTCGTTCCAACAAACAGCAGACCGGTTCTGATGGGTCCAGATGAACACACAGCAAGAGTCCAGTTCATTAACGTAGTTACAGTTCGGTTCACGTGTTTTAATAGTGTTTCAGTTTAATTCTCAGTGTTTGTGTTGTAAAGTTTGTGGTGCTGAATAAATAAATAAATAAAAAATAAACCTGGAGCCTCATGTATCAACGGTGCGTACGCACAAAAACCTTGCGTACGCCATTTTCCACGCAAAACTCCGTATGTATCAAAACAGAACTGAACGTGGAAATGTGCGCAGCCCCACGGCAACTCCAAGGCTGGCGTACGCACGTTTCTGTGGTTTTGGTTCCATTGGCGACACTTACAGGTGATTCTGAGAAACTGTTCATGATGTGAAAATAATTATTATTCCCACCAAACACACATGATTAACAATTATTACATCCACATGGACGCAATTAGATGAGTGGATACAAAAGCATGCGCAAAATAGTGGCAACAATATTGACAACAATGGCCTTATGAGGTGCGGTTCGTTTAAATAAGAAGTTGACCAAGCTATACTAACATGCCTAGATAGGTCACTGGGAAGCGCGTTCGCCTTCCGTCCCAAACCTCATGAGTTCAATTCCCGCATGGTACAACGTTTTTTTTTTTTTTATTCATTCCAGATTTAAAAAACACAAGAAAACTATTTAAAAAACAACAAGAAATCTTCTGCTTCCTTTCATTTCATGTATTGTTTTATTTCTTGTTGTTTTTTTAAATAGTTTTCTTGTGTTCTTTAAATCTGGAATGAATAAAAAAAAAAAACGTTGTACCATGTGGGAATTGAACTCATGAGGTTTGGGACGGAAGGCAAACGCGCTTCCCAGTGACCTATCTAGGCATGTTAGTATAGCTTGGTCAACTTCTCGTTTAAAAGTGGGTGGTTCGTTCGAACCCCCCGAACCCCCCTTGCCTACGCGTGCCAAACAAAACCTTTTTCCGTGCCTCTACCTCACTCAGAAGTGTCTCCAGTTCACAGTCCGTGAAGTTCCTCTTTTTTCCACGTTTCGACATGATTTGCAATAGAGCAATGACGACATTCCTCTGGTGCAGGGCATATTTAAATGAATTTGCATATTTATATGGAGGCGTGTCAAAGGCGGAGTCGGCCACTCTGTCATGTGCGCTCAATTCCACGTTGATTGTGATGTACAAAAGCAATGTGCGTGGATTCCGGCGTACGCACAGTTTGATACATCTGGATTTTTTTGTGCGTACGCCGTTTTCTGGATTTGACCGTACGTCACTTTTCAGTAAGAAGTCCATGCAAGTCTTTGTACATGAGGCCCCTGGTGTCTTCATTTTCACAGCACGTTACGCACTGTTTAAAAAATGTAACGAGTCGGAATATACGTACATACTGCACCATATACATGTACAGTACTGTATTACCAAGCACTTAGCCTATCCTAACACAGTACCCTACATAATTATCAAAAAACAAACGTTTGGGAGCCATAATGAAGGGAAAAAAGAGTTAATGGCCTACTGTACTAGGATGCTGTTGATGCCGGTCTCCTCGGTCCATCTGCCGTATTCCGTTTTCTGTTTACAACGTAAAACTGCGATCACGGTACAGTACAGTATTCCTCTGCCACTGCACCGCATACAGTACAGTATTCCTCCGCCACTGTAATGCGTAAAGCACAATTTTTTCCGCCGCTGCTTTATGTTTACGACGTAAAACCGGTCCATCCGCCGTATTCCGCATTCCATTTACGACATAAAACCACGTTCACAGTACAGCGCTACGTTCACGACATAAAACCAGTCCATCCGCCATATTCCGCATTCCGTTTACGACGTAAAACCGCGCTCACAGTACAGCGCTACGTTTACGACATAAAACCGGTCCATCCGCCGTATTCCGCATTCCGTTTACGACGTAAAACCGCGTTCACAGTACAGCGCTACGTTTACGACGTAAAACCGGTCCATCCGCCGGATTCCGCATTCCGTTTACGACGTAAAACCACGTTCACAGTACAGCGCTACGTTTACGACAAAAAAAAGGTCCATCCGCCGTATTCCGCATTCCGTTTACGTCGTAAAACTGCATAACTCGAAATAAGGCTTTTCATAGTAAATGGGAGATGCGTCGTAACCACGAAACGTGGTAACTCGAGACAGTCGTAACCCGAGGACTACCTGTATTGGTTGCTTCGGTGTACAAGTCACAGGACTTGCAAATTTATGAAAAAAGGTGCAACTTATATGGCGAAAAATACGGTAATCAGAAATGGGAGAACACAGCTGAGCAGATACACCTTTACTTTATTATTATTTTTCTCTAATAACGTTGTTTATCGACTCTAGTTGAGCCCCATTAGCTGTTAGGACTTCGTGGGACAGCCTATATTTTAGCCGTATTATTATTTGATGCTTTAGTTGTAGTGTAAACACAAAACATCAATCTGGTTTCACACCAGTCCTGTTTTCAACAGGCGCTTCATCAAACGGCTTCAAGCTTCACATTTGCACCCGTTAAAAGAAATGATCTTGACGTCTTAATGGGTGTTTTTTTGTTGTTGTATGTTTCAACAAGAGATGCTTTTTTCCCAACGTCTCTTGACAGACGTGTTCCTGTTTATAGATCTGAGCGATGATAAAACAACAAAACTTCTGCTCAACTTCTCAAGCGTTTCCATCAGCCGCGTCTCACGGGTTTTTATCGCGCAGCGACGTTCGTACAAACACCCATTTAGATCCGCGGCAATCACTCAGCCTCCCACACAAAGCCAATACAGCAGGATCCATAAGTATTTCGACATTTGACGCTTTGGTTCGCTGCTCTTGATGCTCTGGATGAGGAAAGACGCAACGACTGCGAGGTTTGAGGTAGGGGAAAGAAAAAAAACCCACCCACGGTTTCCTCCTACGCTGGTAGATCTCTAACATCAGTATATGATGTGCAGCACATTTCAGGAGTTAGTTTATGACAGGCTGCCATTTATTTTCCCACTGCCAGCTTGGCGTGTACTGCAGCTCCATCTTAAGGTGGTCGTATCCTGTATTTTCTCGAGAGGTGAAACCCCTTCCAATGAGCAACAAGTCCACCACGGCACTGGTTTTAGTGGATCGTCGATTTTAGTCTTAACTTCTATTCAGGATAATGAATACTCTAATAAAATGATCATAATACCTACAAAAATAAAGATTTCTCTTGTTAAATGTGTCATTTTAGCTTTCAGTCAGCCTTGGGCTCTTTCTGTGGTCCAAAAAATGAGTGGTTCAAATCTACTTGTCTTTCTTTAGGCCTATCATAGCAGACGAGACACCTGGTGAAAATCGGATTGGTAATAAAAAAGGGAACTGTTAATTTGTTTTCCGAAGTTGTAAAAATAAACTTGTGCTATCCAGACTGATCCATCTAGGTTCTTAAATGGTAAGGCACAATGCAATGCAATACAGACAGTTATAGTGTGCTACAATACACTGTGGTAAGATGCAAAATAATACATTACAATACGGTAAGAAAGAATACGTTCAAACATTCTGATGCACTATAATACAATATGTTAGGATGTAATACAATACAGAGCAGTAAGATGCAACAAGATTCATTCTCTACCAGTGTTATATACTGTAATACAGTATGGTAATATGGAACACAGTATATTTGATACAGTACACTACAAAATACCATGGAAAGATAGAGTATGATACAATACAGTGTAGTAAGAAACAACACGATACGTTCTGATACACTATAATACAATATGTTAGTATACGGTAAAATACTATAAAGTATGGTACGATAGAATATAATGTACATTCTGATACTCTACATTACAGTATGGTAATACATTGTGTTACATTACAATAGTATTATACTGTACATTACAACATGTTAACATACAATATGATACAATAAAGTATAAGAAAGAATTATGATGCACTATACAATACATTCTGTTACACTAAGTAGGATAAAATACATCACAATACAGTAGGATACAATATACCGTAACGCAATTTGATACAATGCAATACAATTACATATTAAATCACAATACTGTATTGAGGTCAAAAATCGCAATTACAATCCAACAATTTTCAGTCAGTTCATCTGGACAGTTTCTTTTTTTGTGCTGATATGTTTCACCTTCCATCCAGAAGGCTTCATCAGTCAAGGAAACAAAGAGAAAAATGATTCTTCCCCCTACAGCTTAGTCCAAAGTGGAACAAACCAGTTATGTTGGTGCTACGATGGTCTCTAGTCTCTAGTGCCGGCCCTCTCGCTCGTCGACAGTCATGTCAAACTGGTTCAAAACCAACAAACAACCTTTGATGGTTTGAACATGACTGTCGACAAGGGAGAGTGCCGGCGCCGGAGGAGGGGGCGTGCCAAAAAGACCATCTTAGCACCAACATAACTGGTTTGTTCCACATTGGAGTAAGCTGTTGGGGGAAGAATCAGTTTTGTGTTGTGTGTTTCCTTGAGTGATGAAGCCTTCTGGATGGAAGGTGAAACACATCAGCACACACAAAAAAAGAAACTGTCCAGATGACCTGACTGAAAATTGTTGGATTGTATGCCTGGATTATTGAGCATGGACTTTTTTCGCAATTAGAATATTTTCCAAAATCATTCAACCCTAATTGGACCTAAAGATGATACCTAAAGATGATACCTTTTCACTTGTCGACCGTTACTCGACTCTGTTACTACCGGTACCTCAATTCTCAGCCCCAAGGAGCATCTCTGATCTCCATCACTGATGAGGAGGCTTTGACCCCTTTACCATCTTGGACCATTTAGAAATCATACCAAGGTGACCAGAAGATGTCCAGGCCTTGTGAAAGAGCAAAAAGTGGGGTGTTTTGGGGAGGTTTGGAAATGAGGGGGAGGTATTTTTGCCTGAGCTGCACCCCTTGCAACTCCAATCTTGAATAAGCAGTAGAAAATTGATGTTTGTGGAGAAAACTGGGTGAAGGCTAAAGAAACGGTTCACAATTTAAATGGGGATCCTATGGAAAGCTTTTGAACAGTTTAATATTTTACATTTTGTAGATAGCTTTTCAAATAGGTTCAGTTTGGAGACATGGCATTTCGTTCAGACCAAATCGACGAGCCAAATGCTAAGTGGAGCCGAGACCAAAGCGGTTTGCTGCCGTCATATATCTTCAATCTTGGAAAATTTTGTAGCTGTTTGTGCCAAAACTTGATGTACGGAATACTTTGGATTCAAAATGCATCTCTGCGCTTTGTTTCACCAGACCTTGTATTTTCAATCTAAAACAAAGACATAACACAGTAGTAGCATCAACTCATCTCTTTGCTAACTTCAGTTAACATTAGCTAAATTGTTGCATAAATTAGCAAATTTTTATTATGATTAGCTGTTTATTTGCTGAAGAGTGGCATAAATCTTATCTAACTTTTGATAAAAATTGCTAAATGCTGACATAAACTATAGCCAATTTTTAACTTTAGCTATATATTACACTCTTATGTGGCTAACTTTAGCTAACATGAACTAAAGGTTGCCATATACTGTACCGTACTTTAGATATTTTGCATAGTTTACTCACTAATGGGATTAAAGTTGCAGTATGTAGCTTTTTTTATAAACATATTTCTTCTCTCAGTCACTATTTTTTGTCAGAGTGATGTTAAACAGGTAATCTTTGAGAAATACTATATTCCTCTGGCGTCTCCCGGTGGTTAAAATAGCATTTATAAAAACCAGAGCGGGCCGTTTTTGACCAGCCAATAAAAACAGAGTTATTTTCATGAACGAGCTTCCCCCGCCCTCCCCCCGCCTCTCCCAGCGGCAGCGCGCAGGCGCAGCAGCCGGGCACGCTCCCGTCTCAAACAGTAGCTGTTTCAAGATGGCGGAGGTGGCGAGAGCTTCGAGTGATCAAAGGATTGCAAAGCGATGCAGAGTTAGCAACTTTCCTGCTTGAAAAGTAAGTGTCTTTGCTTGACTCATGTGATAGCGCAAATGCCATGATATTATCTACAACAGGCTAAAACCGTTTTCCGGCCTACAGCTGACGTGATGCTAATGGCAGCAGCTAACTCATTCAACCTCAGTATTGTTTTGATACGTACATTTAGTTATCCTAACTTATTGTATTGTGGATCAGCATGCAGATATGTTGAAAGTACTGTAACTGCGCTGTCTGTGTAAGAGAGGCATGATCTCAACAACTAGCAATTAGCATATTGTCTGCAGATCATTTGGTGTTCATAATCTAAAAGTCTGTTAGTTGTACTACACAATATATGTTGTTGATGCATACATCTCAACCTCTTTGGACGTTTACCTGTATAAAGGGCCTCAAAAATTATTAATTTTTGGAATAAAATCTGTAAAACTTGCGGTGGGGTGGACGAGTTTGCTGCGGACATGAGCATGCAGTGAAGCAGGATGAAAGGAGAGCATAAAAAGTTCAAATTTTACTTCTAGCAGCAGAACAGGATGGAAGATGGCTGTTTGATGCTATTTTTTAAATCATCCTACATGCTTTGATATGTTAGATAAATTTGTCATTGTGTGATAAATGTGTTGAAAAGAATATCTGATTATTGTTTGAACTACATTATATGTTTTTATGCAGAGATGATGACTTTGGGGAAGGTCTCAGAAGTGAATTTGGGGAGACTCCCATTCAGGTTTTGGAAACAAGGTAAGTAAGGGGAAACTGTATTTATGTCAAGATTATTTTATGGTTTGCACTGCAACTAATATAACTGTGATCATAATATTATTACACAATTTTAAAATGTAGATGGTAAGGTTGTATGTCTAATATTGTTTATGAAATGTATTTCCACCAGATATTACGGTAGGCAGAAACAAAAACCAAAGTTTAATAGTTGTTTTTATATAATCCATCCATCCATCCATCCATTTTCTTCCTCTTATCCGGGGTCGGGTCGCGGGGGTAGCAGCCTAAGTAGGGAGGCCCAGTCTTCCCTCTCCCCAGCCACTTGGAGCAGCTCCTCTGGGGGAATCCCAAGGCGTTCCCTGGCCAGCCGAGAAACATAGTCCCTCCAGCGCGTCCTGGGTCTTCCTCTGGGTCTCCTCCCGGTGGGACATGCCCGGAACACCTCACCAGGGAGGCGTCCAGGAGGCATCCTAACCAGATGCCCGAGCCACCTCAACTGGCTCCTCTCGATGTGGAGAAGCAGCGGCTCTACTCCGAGTCCCTCCCGGATGACTGAGCTTCTCACCCTATCTCTAAGGGAGAGTCCAGCCACCCTGCGGAGAAAACTCATTTCAGCCGCTTGTATCCGAGATCTTGTTCTTTCGGTCATAACCCAAAGCTCATGACCATAGATGAGGGTGGGAACGTAGATCGATCGGTAAATTGAGAGCTTTGCCTTTTGACTCAGCTCTCTCTTCACCACGACAGACCGGTACAGCGCCCGCTTCACTGCGGACGCTGCACCTATCCGCCTATCAATCTCACGCTCCAGTTTTTATATAATGTATTTCTTTATTGTTATGGCTTTTCTGTGCTGCAATTTTAGTGGACATAAAATTAGAATAATACAGATGCACAATATTGACAATAAATATCTTTGAAGCTTATTTTTTTTATTATTTTATTTTTCTAACCACGTCACAGAAAATGTACAACTTTATAAATTTAAGAATTTTTAAAAAGATGACTTAATTAAAATTCTGTGTTCATGTATAACATACACAGACCAAAAACATGCATGTTAGACTGATTGGTAACTCTAAATTGACCCTAGGTGTGAGTGAGACAGGTCTCTCTTGTAAATGAGTCCCCGTGGCTCAACGAGGCTAGCCTGTATAAATAAAGGTTGAATGAATGAATGTTCTTCTTCCTCAGGTTGTCAGCGCTGTCCTGTTGATGATGATGGTGGTGGTGGTCCCACAGACAGCAGCAAAGCCACACAGGAAGTCCTTTGAAGGATTAGCAGAAGAAACGGTCCCTCTGCGTTTGGACCCAAACAATTTAGTTCCCAGCCTAAAAGTCAGTTCTTTGGCCAGCGACTCCATCTCACCGTGGACCTACAAGTGAGGCTTCAGCTCCTCAGTGTGTTGTCCTTCATGAAGCTCAGAGTCCTGTTAACAGTTTTTTGTCTCCTCTCTGTCCTCAGCATCTCCAGGGATGACAACATGTACCCTCATGCGCTGTCGCAGGCTCACTGTTTGCTCAAAACCTGCCTGGACCACCAAGGACTGGAGGACGGGGGCCTGGAGTCCCGTCCCATTCTGCATCAGGTGCTGGTTCTGAGGCGAGTCAAGACGCCAGGGCCAGGCACAGCTACCACTACCGCCTGGAGTCCAAACTCATCTCAGTGGGTTGCACCTGCGTGAGACCGAAGGTGATCAACCAGCACTGAGGACTGACCCATGGAGACCAGATGAAGACCATCTCCACGTGGGGTGTCCTCCAAAGATCTGTGGCAGGGTGTGGCCTTGGGGCAATTTCAATCCCAAAAATCCTCAATTAAAAGAAAAGAACTTTTAAACGAGTTGATGAAGTTTATCAATGAACCTTAATTTTTTTATTTATATATACTGTATATATATATATAGTCATTCATTCATTCAACCTTTATTTAGTCAGGTAAATCTCATTGAGCCTCGAGGGCTCATTTACAAAAGTGACCTGCTACTAACTAAAGAATGATGAACAGCAATGGTAGAATTTCTGTTCATCATTCTACATCATATATATATATATATATATATATATATATATATATATATATATATATATATAATATATATATATATATATATATATATATATATATATATATATAGTATATATACATATAGATACCTATATTTATAACTATATATATATTTATATATATACACAAATGAAAGAGTGGAGATCAGGTGGTTCTCTATGGACTTTAGATGTTTGGACAAGCTGACAATCTGGAGAAGCTGCACATATTTATTGACCTGACCCACTTAAGTGAAGACCAGATCAGTCACCTGGGCCCTGCTTGCTGTTCTGTTGCCCTGAAGGCTGCAGGTTTGGAAGAATTTGGAGTTAATTAAGTTCTGTTTAATTTCTGTCCAGTTTTATTAAAAAGTTATTTAAATCAAACTAAGTACACAACAGAGTATTTAACATCAGGGTGGATGCTCAGTGCTTTATTTATGGTTATTTAAGTCTGCGTTATGTAACGGTTTGATGATCCTTGTCACATATTTATTTAGGTTTTTTGTGTATTGTCTAAATAAATAAATAAAAAAGATTTTGTCGCTGTGTTCTTTCAAATAGAAAATTATTTCACTGCATGTTCATGAAGAATCATCAATTTAAATGTTTGCATGAAAACAGGGTGACTATGAGAACTGTTTGTTTTCATCAACTCCCCCTGTGAGCATCGAATCTCATTATGTAACAAAACCAGAATATGAACAAGTCCAGCTGTAGTGCATCAACCCAGGTTTGACTTCTCAGGAGCTGAGTGTCTCCAGCACGTAGCTGGCTTCCTCTTCGGACCGTAGGTCTCTGGGTGTAAATTCCTCGTCTGAAGACCATCGAGAATGTTTCTAAACTAGATGCGTAACACAGATAAAATGTCACACACTGCAGCAAAGTATTATAACATAACTTATTGAAAGGGTTATACATAATTTACGATACTTTATTACAAATACGCAAAGATTTGAGAAGGAAATAGTCGATCGGGTGACTGCGCCGACGCCATCTTAGAACTGTGTTTACAATGCATGCGCGTTCACGAGACAGGCCAAGCTGTGGAGGAGGAGCTAAGGAGGCGGAGTTGCAGGTCAGCCAGAGTGCAAGGGGGAGGAGGGAGAAGGGTTTCTGCTCGAAAATTTCCTAAGTTTCAGGGCTGTACAGAAACTGCAGACCGTGCCTTTAATGTTTGTAACATTTGTTAACATTAGCCGCATTACTGAGTAAATTTAGCTAATGTTTAACTTGAACAAACATTAGCTAAAGTTCCTCATTATATGGCTAATGTTGGCTAACATTACCGTAGCTTCATTGGTGAGTGGTTAAATGAGACTTAACAATAAAATGATTATTGAAATAAATGTTAATTTGCTTTTATGCTTAATATGATTTAGATTGAACAAAATACAGTATATGTATTTTTTAAGGATGCACGATATTATTGGCATGGTATCGGTATCGGCCAATATTAGCGATAAAGTTAATTATCGGACATCGCCCATTCCATCACCCCCCCCCCAAAAAAAAAACAACAACAAAAAAACAAAACAAAACCCAGATATTAAAAGCTTCTGTTTTAAGTTAGGAAACTGTCAAGTATATTTATTAATGCACTACTACTTATGCACTTTTCACTTGTCTAGGGGAAAAAATATTGGTATCGGTTATTGACCAAATAAGTTTTAACATATTGGATATTGGCCAAAAATCCAATATACTAATTTTTTTCTTTATCCTTAGGTCATACTTAACTTTCTTTTCCATTTTACCTTTAGCTTAGCTGTAGCGCCAAACTCTGCTTAGTTGTAGCATTTAACAGATCATGGGTTTTTCTAATATCATATTTTGAGAATATTATGTCTGTTCCTTGTTTCATCTGTTTGGATATGGTTCAAAATCTAATATAAAAATATAGTTAATGTAAATGTCAAGCTGAGTCAAAACTTCATTAAAAAATACACGGATAGAAGGAACAAAAATCTTTTGAGCAAACCGGTTTTAAGATAGAAAAGAAAAATGAGAACATGTTGTACCTTGAAAGTAAAAGAGAAAACATCTTTTTAAGTTGTTTTTAAACACAAAAGAAACACAACAATGATTTCTTAATTTAGTATTTTACACCTTTCACACTTAAAATATTTTTGTCTATAACTTGAAGCCTTTTCAGCTTGAAGTGTTCTGGTTCTTATTTTTAGTCTTTTTTTCATGTTCGTAGTCAAACTGCACCCTGAACCCATTAATGCGTGTGATGTCCAAAGGGGTCCGAGCACGGTGCCCTGTGGCACCCTCCGAGTCAGCCTTTTTGTCCGAGAACATGTTGTACCTTGAAAGTAAAAGAGAAAACGGCTTTTTAAGTTGTTTTAAAAACAAAAGAAATACGACAGAGATTTCTTAATTCAGTATTTTACACCTTTCACACTTAAAATGTATTTGTCTATAACTCAAAGCCTTTTCAGCTTGAGGTGTTCTGGTTCTTATTTTTAGTCTTTTTTTTTTCATGTTCGTAGTCAAACTGCACCTTGAACCCATTAATGCGTATGCTGTCCAAAGGGGTCCAAGCACGGTGCCCTGTGGCACCCTCCGAGTCAGCCTTTTTGTCCGACATCCTACAGTGAGCGCCGAGGGGGTCCCGCTCCTCAGAAGACCGCGTTCAGCTGGGCTGGAAGATTGGGGTTATAAACGGGTCGTCATGACGCACCGCCGTGCGCAGGTCAAAGCCATCAAATCATCGCGGCCTGCTCGGGAGGCACCGGGCCCCATTTCCTGACACAATGGGACTCGTGGGTTTCGGAGATAACGTTGGAAAGATGCTGCGACCGGGAGCCGTGCCGTCGTCAGGCAACAGCACTCGCAGTCTCAAACCGTCAAGACTACGCTCAGGTTATTTAAAGGAGGATGATTAATGTGTTGAGAAATGGCAAGCACCTGCCCCAGCTACACTCCCTCGTGGCGGTGTGTGTTCGTGTACGTGTGCAGTTTTGGACGTGTTTATTCATCCTTTTGTTAACGCCGGCGCTTGTTTTTTTTTTAACTTAGCATTTTTTGCTTCCCTTTTGTGAGCTCTTCTCACACACACCGGACCATTATGTGTGTGAGAAGTTGGGTGTGTGCGTGTTTGAGCATTGCGCTGACTGGGCCAGTGTGCTGGCAATTAGAAAAACCACCAGTGGCAAGGTGCACATTAATCATGTTCCTCAGCTGAAAGAGAGAAATGGGGCGGCGATGGGAGGAGGAGGATGGGAAAAGAATAATGAGAGAGTGTCTGAGGTATTCAGGGCTGCTCCGTTGCACTGTTTGCTCTGACACCATGTTGGAAAGCTTTTATGAATAAGGAAGGTCACGACAATGGGCTCAGGCCCACTGGACGGTGAGAGCCTGACTGATCACTCCTCCAGGAGGACTTCGGCTGAGTGTCACCCGTTCATTGTTCCTTGGAGTTTAGAGTGGGCATAGCTGGTTGCTTTAAAATACATCCACTTTAGTCAATCCTACTCTCTTAAGAAGGTCTAAAACTAAACATTTGAACATATCCTGGGCGGCTTGAAGGTTCTTGTCCTCTGAACGGCGTCCCTACCGAAGCGTCTTTCGGCAAATCACTGCAACCCTACTGATATCCTTATTGGTGTAGTCTTAGTTTGATTGTCCCCTTTCCAGGGGTAGCCAGCCAGAGTGATTTGTCCTCCTCCGTCACACTCTGTCCTCTGTGTCCTCTCTCCATCTATTGACTGCATCCATCTACAGTGGCGCTTGAAAGTTTGTGAAGCCTTTAGGATTTTCTGTTTTTCTGCATAAATATGACCCAAAACATCATCAGATTTCCACACAGGTCCTAAAAGTAGATGAAGAGAACCTGTCACGGTGTGGTGAGGTGTGTGATTGAGTCCCGTGGTGCAGACAGGCAGAAGACCAGGAGCTGGGGAACGACACACCAGGGTAACAGGGATAATGACCCGACAATGAGACACACATGAACCCTGACTAATATACACAACCTAATTAATGCTGAACACAAACACCTGTGACGCTGAGCAGACAGACCAACAGAGGAACAGACACAGGATGTAAGGAGGGGATGGAGCCAATCCTTACAGTACCCCCCCCTCAAAGACGCCCCCCGGCGTCCCCAAAAAACACCCCAAAAACACAGGGCGGGCAGAGGGAGGAACCGTAAGGACGGCGGGCACGAGAAAACACAAGGACAGGGGACAAAACACAAGGACAGCAAACCAAAAACCGACAGGAACAGGGCCTGGGACAAAAGCTAAACACAAAAACAAAACTAGAACACTAACGAGCGCCCAAACAACGAGGCCAAGATGTCGACCTCGGGCATGGACCCCTCAGGTGGACGACCGGGAGACTGTCCATTGCGCAGGACCCCCTCCGGTGGACGACCAGGAGGCAGTCCACACTGCAGAGAAACCTCAGGCGGGCGTCCCGGGGGCCATCCATCGAGCAGGAACTTCCATCGAGGACGAGGCCTCAGGACGGTCGAAGACGAGGGTGGGACCCTCCAGGGCCCACCTAAAACAGGAGCCTCCACATGCAGCGCAGCGGCGCCAAGCGTAGAGACGTCTCTGGGCATCGAGACATCAGACGTAGAGACCTCGAGCGACCACCCGGAGCAATAAACGCGATGGGGTCTCTCCTGAGACCCCTCCGGACAGCAGTGAGGGGGTCTCTCCTGAGACCCCTCCGGACAGGAGTAGACATGAGGGGATCCCTCCAAGGACCCCTCAAGACAGTAGACGTGAGGGGATCCCTCCAAGGACCCCTCAAGACAGTAGACGTGAGGGGATCCCTCCAAGGACCCCTCAAGACAGTAGACGTGAGGGGATCCCTCCAAGGACCCCTCAAGACAGTAGACGTGAGGGGGTCCCTCCAAGGACCCCTCAAGACAGTAGACGTGAGGGGATCCCTCCAAGGACCCCTCAAGACAGTAGACGTGAGGGGATCCCTCCAAGGACCCCTCAAGACAGTAGACGTGAGGGGATCCCTCCAAGGACCCCTCAAGACAGTAGACGTGAGGGGATCCCTCCAAGGACCCCTCAAGACAGTAGACGTGAGGGGATCCCTCCAAGGACCCCTCAAGACAGTAGACGTGAGGGGGTCTCTCCTGAGACCCCTCTGGACAGCAGTAGACGTGAGGGGGTCTCTCCTGAGACCCCTCTGGACAGCAGTAGACGTGAGGGGGTCTCTCCTGAGACCCCTCTGGACAGCAGTAGACGTGAGGGGGTCTCTCCTGAGACCCCTCTGGACAGGATACGTGACCCTCCATCGACGTGGAGGCGTCAGCGATGAGTGGACCCTCCATCGACGTGGAGGCGTCAGCGACGAGTGGACCCTCCATCGACGTGGAGGCGTCTGCGAGGAGTGGACCCTCCATGGATGTGGAGGCGTCTGCGAGGAGTGGACCCTCCATGGATGTGGAGGCGTCTGCGAGGAGTGGACCCTCCATGGATGTGGAGGCGTCTGCGAGGAGTGGACCCTCCATGGATGTGGAGGCGTCTGCGAGGAGTGGACCCTCCATGGATGTGGAGGCGTCTGCGACGCCGAGACCCTCTGTAATGGCGGAGGCGTCCGTCGCGCTGGGACCCTCTGTAATGGCGGAGGCGTCCGTCGCGCTGGGACCCTCCGTAGAGGCGGAGGCGTCCGTCGCGCTGGGACCCTCCGTAGAGGCGGAGGCGTCCGTCGCGAACCCAGTTAAACAAACGAGACAAAAATATTATAGTACTTGGTCATTTATTTATTGTGGACAATGATCCAATATCACATATTAGTGGTAAAAGTATGTGAACCTCTAGGATTATCAGTTAATTAGAGTCAAGTGTTTTCGATCAATGGATGATGATCAGGTGTGAGTGGGCACCCTGTTTGATTTAAAGAACAGGATCGATCAAAGTCTGCTCTTCACAACATGTTGGTGGAAGTGGATCGTGGCAGGAACAAAGGAGGTTTCAGGCTGGAGAAGGTTACAAAACATCTGGAAAGAGTTTGGACTCCAACAATCCACAGTCACACTCCCCAGGAGTGGTGGACCAACAAAGATCACTCCAAGAACAAGGCGTGGAATAGTCAACGAGGTCACAAAGGACCACAGGGTAACTTCGAACAACTGAAGGTCTCTCTCCCATTAATGTTGATGTTCATGAGTCCACCATCAGGAGAACTCTGAACAACAATGGTTCATGGCAGGGTTGAAGGAAGAAGACACTGCTCTCCAACAAGAACATCGCTGCTCCTCTGCAGTTTGATAAAGATCACGTGGAAGAATGTTCTGTGGACGATGAGACAAAATAAAACTTTTTGGTTTAAATGAAAATAGTTCTGTTTGGAGAAAAGAAGACTCTGCATTCTTGCAGAAGAACCTTGTCCCATCTGTGAAACATGGTGGTAGTAGTGTCATAGTCTGGGCCTGTTTGCAGCTTCTGGACCAGGACTTCTTGTCATTGTTGATAGGACAATGAATTTTAAATTATATCAGATAATTCTAAAGGAAAATGTCAGAACATCTGTCCATGAACTGAAGGTGGGTCATGCAGTGAGACGATGACCCTCAGCTCACAAGATGTTCTACCAAACAATGGGTCAAGAAGAATAAAGTTCATGTTGTGGAATGGTCAAGTCAAAGTCCTGACCTTCATCCAACCCAGATGTTGTGGAAGGACCTGAAGCTGCAGTTAACGAGAGGAAACCACCAACATCCAGAGCTGAAGGTAGGGATGCACGATATTGGATTTTTGGCCAATATCCGATATGCCATAATGTTAAAACCGATACCAATATCGATATCTCCACCCCCAGACCAGGG
>JBBPBX010064285.1:0-20296 GCA_038048925.1 Garcialebias charrua | reverse complement strand
TTTTAGCTCCATTCATTTTCAATGGGAAAAAAATGGCCGAAAAGGCTAAATAATTCAAAAAGCTAAAGTTGCAGCATTACCAAAAGTCATAGCCGGATTGTCCTGAGCGAGCTGGACATTTTGATATATGAATTGTTGAAATGGCACCAAAACTGTGCGAGTAGTTACATGCCAAAAAACGTACGGAATGAAGATAGTAACTATAAATATAAACACAATCTCTATAGTGTGAATGCCTTGTTGGCATTCACACAACTAGAAAAACCGCATTTCCTGCGAAAATGCACGTGTGAATGCCTTAGCGCCGCTCCGCCCTTCTCGTGGCGACCGCGGGAAGTCCAGCTGGTCCACCCCGAAACACTCTCGTGCCTTTCCCGTGCCCGTTCGGCACCCAATGCGTGCACCCAATTTGGTCCACATTCCAAAATGGCCGCCTTCCCATTTATCGTACAACGTTGACGCCAGAGGGTTTTCTGTGCGTCTTGGTGAATTGGACAAGTGTACCAAATTTCATGATCCTACGTGAAACTAAGGCCAATGCGGAGGGTAGTTTGAAATTTTCTAGGTGGCGCTCTTGAGCCGTTTCTTTTGAAATTTTGGCCACGCCCCCAAAATATGTAATTGTTCACCAGTCCTGATGAGTCTGCCAATTTTGGTGAGTTTTGGGATATGACAAAGCCCCCAAAATGCCATTTCATTTTAGCGCCATTCATTTTCAATGGGATAAAAATGGCCGAAAAGTTCGCCTTTCCTTTCATCGTACAACGTTGGTGCCAGAGGGTTTTCTGTGCGCCTTGGTGAATCGGGGAGGTGTACCAAATTTCATGATCCTACGTGAAACTAAGGCCAATGCGGAGGGTAGTTTGAAATATTCTAGGTGGCGCTCTTGAGCCGTTTCTGTTGCAATTTTGGCCACGCCCCCAAAATATGTAATTTTTCACCAGTCCTGACGAGTCTGCCAAATTTGGTGAGTTTTGGGATATGATAAAGCTCCCAAAAGGCCAAACGTATTGTGACGGCGTTACGTCTGATTCGCCACATCGCCACGCCCACATGCTCCACCCAAAACGGTCAGTGTTGGAAAGCTTGTTACAGCAACATGTCTTTGGTCACTGGACAGACCGTCACGCTGATTAGGTAACAGGTGTCCGATCGGGACGTTCAATGTACAACTGTACACTTCCTGTTGTGAGGGGGCGTGGCTTAATTAATGTCATGATTTGACCATTCAGTATTGCAGGGGACCGGATGTGGGTCAATCACTGAAGGTTTGATGTATTAGACGGTTTTCGTGTAGGTGCTATTAGTGTTTCGTTTGCGATGGCGTTACGTCTGATTCGCCACATCGCCACGCCCACATGCTCCACCCAAAACGGTCAGTGTTGGAAAGCTTGTTACAGCAACATGTCTTCGGTCACTGGACAGACCGTCACGCTGATTAGGTAACAGGTGTCCGATCGGGACGTTCAATGTATAACTGTACACTTCCTGTTGTGAGGGGGCGTGGCTTAATTAATGTCATGATTTGACCATTCAGTATTGCAGGGCAGTGGTTGTGGGTCAATCACTGAAGGTTTGATGTATTAGATGGTTTTCGTGTAGGTGCTATTAGTGTTTCGTTTTTCATGGCGAGATGCCTAACTTTGAGGCCAGGCCACGCCCCTTCAGCATATATGAAAACGCGAGGTTTTGATCATTTTTTACTCCCCCATGTCTAAGTGATGAGTCTGCCAAATTTGGTGAGATTTAGGATATGATAAAGCCCCCAACAGGCACTTTCATTTTAGCTCCATTCATTTTCAATGGGAAAAAATACTTCCTGTTGTGAGGGGGCGTGGCTTAATTAATGTCATGATTTGACCATTCAGTATTGCAGGGGACCAGATGTGGGTCAATCACTGAAGGTTTGATGTATTAGACTGTTTTCGTGTAGGTGCTATTAGTGTTTCGTTTGTGACGGCGTGACGGCTGATTCGCCACATTGCCACGCCCACATGCTCCACCCAAAACGGTCAGTGTTGGAAAGCTTGTTACAGCAACATGTCTTCGGTCACTGGACAGACCGTCCCGCTGATTAGGTAACAGGTGTCCGATCGGGACGTTCAATGTATAACTGTACACTTCCTGTTGTGAGGGGGCGTGGCTTAATTAATGTCATGATTTGACCATTCAGTATTGTAGGGGACCGGTTGTGGGTCAATCACTGAAGATTTGATGTATTAGACCGTTTTCGTGTAGGTGCTATTAGTGTTTCGTTTTCCATGGCGAGATACCTAACTTTGAGGCCAGGCCACGCCCCTTCAGCATATATGAAAACGTGAGATTTTGTTCATTTTTTACTCCCCCATGTCTGAGTGATGAGTCTGCCAAATTTGGTGAGATTTAGGATATGATAAAGCCCCCAAACGGCCATTTCATTTTAGCTCCATTCATTTTCAATGGGAAAAAAATGGCCGAAAAGGCTAAATAATTCAAAAAGCTAAAGTTGCAGCATTACCAAAAGTCATAGCCGGATTGTCCTGAGCGAGCTGGACATTTTGATATATGAATTGTTGAAATGGCACCAAAACTGTGCGAGTAGTTACATGCCAAAAAACGTACGGAATGAAGATAGTAACTATAACTAGAAAAACCGCATTTCCTGCGAAAATGCACGTGTGAATGCCTTAGCGCCGCTCCGCCCTTCTCGTGGCGACCGCGGGAAGTCGAGCTGGTCCACCCTGAAACACTCTCGTGCCTTTCCCGTGCCCGTTCGGCACCCAATGCGTGCACCCAATTTGGTCCACATTCCAAAATGGCCGCCTTCCCATTTATCGTACAACGTTGACGCCAGAGGGTTTTCTGTGCGTCTTGGTGAATTGGACAAGTGTACCAAATTTCATGATCCTACGTGAAACTAAGGCCAATGCGGAGGGTAGTTTGAAATTTTCTAGGTGGCGCTCTTGAGCCGTTTCTTTTGAAATTTTGGCCACGCCCCCAAAATATGTAATTGTTCACCAGTCCTGATGAGTCTGCCAATTTTGGTGAGTTTTGGGATATGACAAAGCCCCCAAAATGCCATTTCATTTTAGCGCCATTCATTTTCAATGGGATAAAAATGGCCGAAAAGTTCGCCTTTCCTTTCATCGTACAACGTTGGTGCCAGAGGGTTTTCTGTGCGCCTTGGTGAATCGGGGAGGTGTACCAAATTTCATGATCCTACGTGAAACTAAGGCCAATGCGGAGGGTAGTTTGAAATATTCTAGGTGGCGCTCTTGAGCCGTTTCTTTTGCAATTTTGGCCACGCCCCCAAAATATGTAATTTTTCACCAGTCCTGATGAGTCTGCCAAATTTGGTGAGTTTTGGGATATGATAAAGCTCCCAAAAGGCCAAACGTATTGTGACGGCGTTACGTCTGATTCGCCACATCGCCACGCCCACATGCTCCACCCAAAACGGTCAGTGTTGGAAAGCTTGTTACAGCAACATGTCTTTGGTCACTGGACAGACCGTCACGCTGATTAGGTAACAGGTGTCCGATCGGGACGTTCAATGTACAACTGTACACTTCCTGTTGTGAGGGGGCGTGGCTTAATTAATGTCATGATTTGACCATTCAGTATTGCAGGGGACCGGATGTGGGTCAATCACTGAAGGTTTGATGTATTAGACGGTTTTCGTGTAGGTGCTATTAGTGTTTCGTTTGCGATGGCGTTACGTCTGATTCGCCACATCGCCACGCCCACATGCTCCACCCAAAACGGTCAGTGTTGGAAAGCTTGTTACAGCAACATGTCTTCGGTCACTGGACAGACCGTCACGCTGATTAGGTAACAGGTGTCCGATCGGGACGTTCAATGTACAACTGTACACTTCCTGTTGTGAGGGGGCGGGGCTTAAATAATGTCATGATTTGACCATTCAGTATTGCAGGGGACGGGATGTGGGTCAATCACTGAAGGTTTGATGTATTAGACGGTTTTCGTGTAGGTGCTATAAGTGTTTCGTTTTTCATGGCGAGATGCCTAACTTTGAGGCCAGGCCACGCCCCTTCAGCATATATGAAAACGTGAGGTTTTGATATTTTTTTACTCCCCCATGTCTGAGTGATGAGTCTGCCAAATTTGGTGAGATTTAAGATATGATAAAGCCCCCCAAAGGCCATTTCATTTTAGCTCCATTCATTTTCAATGGGAAAAAAATGGCCGAAAAGGCTAAATATCTCAAAAAGCGAAAGTTGCAGCATTACCAAAAGTCATAGCTGGATTGTCCTGAGCGAGCTGAACATTTTGATATATGATTTGTTGAATTGGCACGAAAACTGTAGGAGGAGTAGGACGCCAAAAAACGTACGGACGGAAGATAGTAACTATAATAATAACTAGAAAAACCGCATTTCCTGCGAAAATGCACGTGTGAATGCCTTAGCGCCGCTCCGCCCTTCTCGCGGCGACCGCGGGAAGTCGAGCTGGTCCACCCCGAAACACTCTCGTGCCTTTCCCGTACCCGTTCGGCACCCAGTGCGTGCACTCAATTTGGTCCACATTCCAAAATGGCCGCCTTCCCATTTATCGTACAACGTTGACGCCAGAGGGTTTTCTGTGCGTCTTGGTGAATTGGACAAGTGTACCAAATTTCATGATCCTACGTGAAACTAAGGCCAATGCGGAGGGTAGTTTGAAATTTTCTAGGTGGCGCTCTTGAGCCGTTTCTTTTGAAATTTTGGCCACGTCCCCAAAATATGTAATCGTTCACCAGTCCTGACGAGTCTGCCAATTTTGGTGAGTTTTGGGATATGACAAAGCCCCCAAAATGCCATTTAATTTTAGCGCCATTCATTTTCAATGGGATAAAAATGGCCGAAAATGTCGCCTTTCCTTTCATCGTACAACGTTGGTGCCAGAGGGTTTTCTGTGCGTCTTGGTGAATCGGGGAAGTGTACAAAATTTCATGATCCTACGTGAAACTAAGGCCAATGCGGAGGGCAGTTTGAAATATTCTAGGTGGCGCTCTTGAGCCGTTTCTGTTGCAATTTTGGCCACGCCCCCAAAATATGTAATTTTTCACCAGTCCTGACGAGTCTGCCAAATTTGGTGAGTTTTGGGATATGATAAAGCTCCCAAAAGGCCAAACGTATTGTGACGGCGTTACGTCTGATTCGCCACATCGCCACGCCCACATGCTCCACCCAAAACGGTCAGTGTTGGAAAGCTTGTTACAGCAACATGTCTTCGGTCACTGGACAGACCGTCACGCTGATTAGGTAACAGGTGTCCGATCGGGACGTTCAATGTACAACTGTACACTTCCTGTTGTGAGGGGGCGTGGCTTAATTAATGTCATGATTTGACCATTCAGTATTGCAGGGGACCGGATGTGGGTCAATCACTGAAGGTTTGATGTATTAGACTGTTTTCGTGTAGGTGCTATTAGTGTTTCGTTTGTGACGGCGTGACGGCTGATTCGCCACATCGCCACGCCCACATGCTCCACCCAAAACGGTCAGTGTTGGAAAGCTTGTTACAGCAACATGTCTTCGGTCACTGGACAGACCGTCCCGCTGATTAGGTAACAGGTGTCCGATCGGGACGTTCAATGTATAACTGTGCACTTCCTGTTGTGAGGGGGCGTGGCTTAATTAATGTCATGATTTGACCATTCAGTATTGTAGGGGACCGGTTGTGGGTCAATCACTGAAGGTTTGATGTATTAGACGGTTTTCGTGTAGGTGCTATTAGTGTTTCGTTTTTCATGGCGAGATGCCTAACTTTGAGGCCAGGCCACGCCCCTTCAGCATATATGAAAACGCAAGGTTTTGATCATTTTTTACTCTCCCATGTCTGATTGATGAGTCTGTCAAATTTGGTGAGATTTAGGATATGATAAATCCTCCAAAAGGCCATTTCATTTTAGCTCCATTCATTTTCAATGGGAAAAAAATGGCCGAAAAGGCTAAATATCTCAAAAAGCTAAAGTTGCACCATTACCAAAAGTCATAGCTGGATTGTCCTGAACGAGCTGAACATTTTGATATATGATATGTTGAAATGGCACGAAAACTGTAGGAGGAGTAGGACGCCAAAAAACGTACGGACGGAAGATAGTAACATATAAGAATAATAATAATAATAATAAATATAAACACAATCTCTATAGTGTGAATGCCTTGTTGGCATTCACACAAATATAAACACAATCTCTATAGTGTGAATGCCTTGTTGGCATTCACACAAATATAAACACAATCTCTATAGTGTGAATGCCTTGTTGGCATTCACACAACTAGAAAAACCGCATTTCCTACGAAAATGCACGTGTGAATGCCTTAGCGCCGCTCCGCCCTTCTCGCGGCGACCGCGGGAAGTCGAGCTGGTCCACCCCGAAACACTCTCGTGCCTTTCCCGTACCCGTTCGGCACCCAGTGCGTGCACTCAATTTGGTCCACATTCCAAAATGGCCGCCTTCCCATTTATCGTACAACGTTGACGCCAGAGGGTTTTCTGTGCGTCTTGGTGAATTGGACAAGTGTACCAAATTTCATGATCCTACGTGAAACTAAGGCCAATGCGGAGGGTAGTTTGAAATTTTCTAGGTGGCGCTCTTGAGCCCTTTCTGTTGCAATTTTGGCCACGCCCCCAAAATATGTAATTTTTCACCAGTCCTGACGAGTCTGCCAAATTTGGTGAGTTTTGGGATATGATAAAGCTCCCAAAAGGCCAAACGTATTGTGACGGCGTTACGTCTGATTCGCCACATCGCCACGCCCACATGCTCCACCCAAAACAACCAGTCGTGGAAAGCTTGTTACAGCAACATGTCTTCGGTCACTGGACAGACCGTCACGCTGATTAGGTAACAGGTGTCCGATCGGGATGTTCAATGTACAACTGTACACTTCCTGTTGTGAGGGGGCGTGGCTTAATTATTGTCATGATTTGACCATTCAGTATTGCAGGGGACCGGATGTGGGTCAATCACTGAAGGTTTGATGTATTAGACTGTTTTCGTGTAGGTGCTATTAGTGTTTCGTTTGTGACGGCGTGACGGCTGATTCGCCACATCGCCACGCCCACATGCTCCACCCAAAACGGTCAGTGTTGGAAAGCTTGTTACAGCAACATGTCTTTGGTCACTGGACAGACCGTCCCGCTGATTAGGTAACAGGTGTCCGATCGGGACGTTCAATGTATAACTGTACACTTCCTGTTGTGAGGGGGCGTGGCTTAATTAATGTCATGATTTGACCATTCAGTATTGTAAGGGACCGGTTGTGGGTCAATCACTGAAGGTTTGATGTATTAGACGGTTTTCGTGTAGGTGCTATTAGTGTTTCGTTTTTCATGGCGAGATGCCTAATTTTGAGGCCAGGCCACGCCCCTTCAGCATATATGAAAACGTGAGGTTTTGATCATTTTTTACTCCCCCATGTCTGAGTGATGAGTCTGCCAAATTTGGTGAGATTTAGGATATGATAAAGCCCCCAACATGCCATTTCATTTTAGCTCCATTCATTTTCAATGGGAAAAAAATGGCCGAAAAGGCTAAATAATTCAAAAAGCTAAAGTTGCAGCATTACCAAAAGTCATAGCCGGATTGTCCTGAACGAGCTGGACATTTTGATATATGAATTGTTGAAATGGCACCAAAACTGTGCGAGTAGTTACATGCCAAAAAACGTACGGAATGAAGATAGTAACATCTATAAATAACTAGAAAATTTGCATTTCCTACGAAAATGCACGTGTGAATGCCTTAGCGCCGCTCCGCCCTTCTCGTGGCGACCGCGGGAAGTCGAGCTAGTCCACCCTGAAACACTCTCGTGCCTTTCCCGTACCCGTTCGGCACCCAATGTATGCACCCAATTTGGTCCACATTCCAAAATGGCCGCCTTCCCATTTATCGTACAATGTTGATGCCAGAGGGTTTTCTGTACGTCTTTGTGAATTGGACAAGTGTACCAAATTTCATGATCCTACGTGAAACTAAGGCCAATGCGGAGGGTAGTTTGAAATATTCTAGGTGGCGCTCTTGAGCCGTTTCTGTTGCAATTTTGGCCACGCCCCCAAAATATGTAATTTTTCACCAGTCCTGACGAGTCTGCCAAATTTGGTGAGTTTTGGGATATGATAAAGCTCCCAAAAGGCCAAACGTATTGTGACGGCGTTACGTCTGATTCGCCACATCGCCACGCCCACATGCTCCACCCAAAACGGTCAGTGTTGGAAAGCTTGTTACATCAACATGTCTTTGGTCACTGGAAAGACCGTCATGCTGATTAGGTAACAGGTGTCCGATCGGGACCTTCAATGTACAACTGTACACTTCCTGTTGTGAGGGGGCGTGGCTTAATTAATGTCATGATTTGACCATTCAGTATTGCAGGGGACCGGATGTGGGTCAATCACTGAAGGTTTGATGTATTAGACAGTTTTCGTGTAGGTGCTATTAGTGTTTCGTTTGTGACGGCGTTACGTCTGATTCGCCACGTCGCCACGCCCACATGCTCCACCCAAAACGGTCAGTGTTGGAAAGCTTGTTACAGCAACATGTCTTCGGTCACTGGACAGACCGTCCCGCTGATTAGGTAACAGGTGTCCGATCGGGACGTTCAATGTATAACTGTACACTTCCTGTTGTGAGGGGGCGTGGCTTAATTAATGTCATGATTTGACCATTCAGTATTGTAGGGGACCGGTTGTGGGTCAATCACTGAAGGTTTGATGTATTAGACCGTTTTCGTGTAGGTGCTATTAGTGTTTCGTTTTTCATGGCGAGATACCTAACTTTGAGGCCAGGCCACGCCCCTTCAGCATATATGAAAACGTGAGGTTTTGATAATTTTTTACTCCCCCATGTCTGAGTGATGAGTCTGCCAAATTTGGTGAGATTTAGGATATGATAAATCCTCCAAAAGGCCATTTCATTTTAGCTCCATTCATTTTCAATGGGAAAAAGATGGCCGAAAAGGCTGAATATCTCAAAAAGCTAAAGTTGCAGCATTACCAAAAGTCATAGCCGGATTGTCCTAAATGAGCTGAACATTTTGATATATGAATTGTTGAAATCGCACCAAAACTGTGCGAGTAGTTACATGCCAAAAAACGTACGGAATGAAGATAGTAACTATAAATATAAACACAATCTCTATAGTGTGAATGCCTTGTTGGCATTCACACAACTAGAAAATTTGCATTTCCTACGAAAATGCACGTGTGAATGCCTTAGCGCCGCTCCGCCCTTCTCGCGGCGACCGCGGGAAGTCGAGCTGGTCCACCCCGAAACACTCTCGTGCCTTTCCCGTACCCGTTCGGCACCCAGTGCGTGCACTCAATTTGGTCCACATTCCAAAATGGCCGCCTTCCCATTTATCGTACAACGTTGACGCCAGAGGGTTTTCTGTGCGTCTTGGTGAATTGGACAAGTGTACCAAATTTCATGATCCTAGGTGAAACTAAGGCCAATAGGGAGGGTAATTTGAAATATTCTAGGTGGCGCTCTTGAGCCATTTCTGTTGCAATTTTGGCCACGCCCCCAAAATATGTAATTTTTCACCAGTCCTGACGAGTCTGCCAAGTTTGGTGAGTTTTGGGATATGATAAAGCTCCCAAAAGGCCAAACGTATTGTGACGGCGTTACGTCTGATTCGCCATATTGCCACGCCCACATGCTCCACCCAAAACGGTCAGTGTTGGAAAGCTTGTTACAGCAACATGTCTTTGGTCACTGGACAGACCGTCACGCTGATTAGGTAACAGGTGTCCGATCGGGACGTTCAATGTACAACTGTACACTTCCTGTTGTGAGGGGGCGTGGCTTAATTATTGTCATGATTTGACCATTCAGTATTGCAGGGGACCGGATGTGGGTCAATCATTGAAGGTTTGATGTATTAGACTGTTTTTGTGTAGGTGCTATTAGTGTTTCGTTTGTGACGGCGTTACGTCTGATTCGCCACGTAGCCACGCCCACATGCTCCACCCAAAACGGTCAGTGTTGGAAAGCCTGTTACAGCAACATGTCTTTGGTCACTGGACAGACCGTCACGCTGATTAGGTAACAGGTGTCCGATCGGGACGTTCAATGTACAACTGTACACTTCCTGTTGTGAGGGGGCGTGGCTTAATTAATGTCATGATTTGACCATTCATTATTGTAGGGGACCGGTTGTGGGTCAATCACTGAAGGCTTGATGTATTAGACAGTTTTCGTGTAGGTGCTATTAGTGTTTCGTTTTTCATGGCGAGATACCTAACTTTGAGGCCAGGCCACGCCCCTTCACCATATATAAAAACGCGAGGTTTTGATCATTTTTTACTCCCCCATGTCTGAGTGATGAGTCTGCCAAATTTGGTGAGATTTAGGATATGATAAATCCTCCAAAAGGCCATTTCATTTTAGCTCCATTCATTTTCAATGGGAAAAAAATGGCCGAAAAGGCTTAATATTTCAAAAAGCGAAAGTTGCAACATTACCAAAAGTCATAGCTGGATTGTCCTGAACGAGCTGAACATTTTGATATATGAATCGTTGAAATGGCACAAATACTCTAGGAGGAGTAGGATGCCAAAAAACGTACGGACGGAAGATAGTAACTATAATAATAATATTAAATATAAACACAATCTCTATAGTGTGAATGCCTTGTTGGCATTCACACAACTAGATTGCATTTCCTGAGAAAATGCATGTGTGAATGCCAAAATGGCCGCTTCACCCAACTTGCATGTTCAATCAAAATGGCCGCTTCACCTAAAGCATGATAGAGAATGTTTATGGCTACAACCTCACCAAATTTCGGCTCTCTATGTAAAAAGATGGCCGAGTTAAAGCAATTTGAAAAGAGCGTTGGCAGCCATCAGCTGAAATTGGTCAAAAACAGCTGAACAACAGCTAAAACAAGCAGAAAATATCTTAAATTACCAGAAGGAAGTTGGTAGAACATGGTTTTGCTGAATTAGGCTGAAAAAAGTTGGATTGATTAAAAAAAATTGTTTGAAATAGCTGAAAAAGGTGAAATTTGCATAAACAGCTAAATACTAGCTAAAATAGCAAAAATATCTTAATCTTTCAAAAATTATCTGAAAGGAGCATAATGATCTGAAATTAGCAGAAATAAGTCAGAAGAAGTACAAAAATGTTGAAGTAAGCTGCATAAAGCTGAAAAGAGCGCAAAGCAGTTGAAGAAACAGCTGAAATTAGCTGAAAGTAGCTGAATTTTTTTTAAAAATTTGTACAAGGAAGCTGAAGGAAGCTGAGTTGGTCCAAAATGTGAAAGGAGTAGTGAAATATTGTAATGAGTTCCAAAGATATCAAGGGTGTAAAATGAGCTCATTGAGTTCATTTGAGCTCCATTCATTTTCAATGGGAAAAAAATGGCCGAAAAGGCTGAATATTTCAAAAAGCTAAAGTTGCACCAATACCAAAAGTCATAGCCATCATGTCCTGAATGAGCTGAACATTTTGATATATGAATTGTTGAAATAGCACAAAAACTGTAGGAGGAGTAGCGTGCCAAAAAACGTACGGAATCAGGATAGTAACAGATGTAATTGTAACACTAGAAAAACCGCATTTCCTGCGAAAATGCACGTGTGAATGCCTTAGCGCCGCTCCGCCCTTCTCGCGGCGACCGCGGGAAGTCGAGCTGGTCCACCCCGAAACGCTCTCGTGCCTTTCCCGTACCCGTTCGGCACCCAATGCGTGCACCCGATTTGGTCCACATTCCAAAATGGCCGCCTTCCCATTTATCGTACAACGTTGACGCCAGAGGGTTTTCTGTGCGTCTTGGTGAATTGGACAAGTGTACCAAATTTCATGATCCTACGTGAAACTAAGGCCAATGCGGAGGGTAGTTTGAAATTATTCTAGGTGGCGCTCTTGAGCCGTTTCTTTTGTAATTTTGGCCACGCCCCCAAAATATGTAATTTTTCACCAGTCCCGATGAGTCTGCCAAATTTGGTGAGTTTTGGGATATGATAAAGCCCCCAAAACGCCAAACGTATTGTGACGGCGTTACGTCTGATTCGCCACATCGCCACGCCCACATGCTCCACCCAAAACGGTCAGTGTTGGAAAGCTTGTTACAGCAACATGTCTTCGGTCACTGGACAGACCGTCACGCTGATTAGGTAACAGGTGTCCGATCGGGATGTTCAATGTACAACTGTACACTTCCTGTTGTGAGGGGGCGTGGCTTAATTATTGTCATGATTTGACCATTCAGTATTGCAGGGGACCGGATGTGGGTCAATCACTGAAGGTTTGATGTATTAGACTGTTTTCGTGTAGGTGCTATTAGTGTTTCGTTTGTGACGGCGTGACGGCTGATTCGCCACATCGCCACGCCCACATGCTCCACCCAAAACGGTCAGTGTTGGAAAGCTTGTTACAGCAACATGTCTTCGGTCACTGGACAGACCGTCCCGCTGATTAGGTAACAGGTGTCCGATCGGGACGTTCAATGTATAACTGTACACTTCCTGTTGTGAGGGGGCGTGGCTTAATTAATGTCATGATTTGACCATTCAGTATTGCAGGGGACTGGTTGTGGGTCAATCACTGAAGGTTTGATGTATTAGACGGTTTTCGTGTAGGTGCTATTAGTGTTTCGTTTTTCATGGCGAGATAGCTAACTTTGAGGCCAGGCCACGCCCCTTCAGCATATATGAAAACGTGAGGTTTTGATCATTTTTTACTCCCCCATGTCTGAGTGATGAGTCTGCCAAATTTGGTGAGATTTAGGATATGATAAATCCTCCAAAAGGCCATTTCATTTTAGCTCCATTCATTTTCAATGGGAAAAAAATGGCCGAAAAGGCTTAATATTTCAAAAAGCGAAAGTTGCAACATTACCAAAAGTCATAGCTGGATTGTCCTGAACGAGCTGAACATTTTGATATATGAATCGTTGAAATGGCACAAATACTCTAGGAGGAGTAGGATGCCAAAAAACGTACGGACGGAAGATAGTAACTATAATAATAATATTAAATATAAACACAATCTCTATAGTGTGAATGCCTTGTTGGCATTCACACAAATATAAACACAATCACTATAGTGTGAATGCCTATGTGGCATTCACACAACTAGATTGCATTTCCTGAGAAAATGCATGTGTGAATGCCAAAATGGCCGCTTCACACAACTTGCATGTTCGATCAAAATGGCCGCTTTACCTAATGTGCTTATTAAATCAAAATGGTTACATTGCCTACTTAAATTGTAGAACCAAAATGGTAACAATACATGCATTGACTTACTTCGCAAGGCAATTAACTACCTTGTATATTGAACCAAAATGGCCACTTCACCTAATTTGCATATTCAATCAAAATGGCCGCTTCACCTAATGCATGATAAAGAATGTCCATAGCTACAACCTCACCAAATTTCGGCTCTCTATGAATAAATATGGCTGATTTAAAGCCATTTGAAAGTAGCGTTGGTGGTCATCTTGGATTTTACAGTATTTTTAATGTTTTGCTTTGTCGGCCATCTTGGATTTTTGATTTGGATTCCGTACATGATAGAGGATTCCCTCAGCTACAACCTCACCAAATTTCGGCTCTCTATGTATAATGATGGCTGAGTTAAAGCCATTTGAAAGTAGCGTTGGTGGCCATCTTGGATTTTACAGTATTTTTAATGTTTTGCTTTGTCGGCCATCTTGGATTTTTGATTTGGATTCCGTACATGATAGAGGATTCCCTCAGCTACAACCTCACCAAATTTCAGCTCTCTATGAATAAAGATGGCTGAGTTAAAGCCATTTGAATGTAGCGTTGGCGGCCATCTTGGATTTTTACAGTTTTTTAATGTTTTACTTTGTCGGCCATCTTGGATTTTTGATTTGGATTCCGTACATGATAGATAATGTCCTCAGCTACAACCTCACCAAATTTCGGCTCTCTATGTATAATGATGGCTGAGTTAAAGCCATTTGAAAGTAGCGTTGGCGGCCATCTTGGATTTTTGATTTTGATATAGCAGTTGATAGGAAACACTCTCAGCTATCACTACACCAAGTTTCAGCTCAATATCACTAAAATTGACCATTTTATAGTATTTTTAATTTTTGCATTGTCGGCCATCTTGGATTTTTTTTTTGGATTCTATACATGATAGATAATGTCCTCAGCTACAACCTCACCAAATTTCAGCTCTCTATGTATAAAGATGGCCGAGTTATAACCATTTGAAAGTAGCGTTGGCGGCCATCAGCTGAAATTGGTCAAAAACAGCTGAATATTATCTAAAACAGCAGAAATAGGCTTAAATTAGCAGCAGGATTTAGTAAGAGCTTAATTGGGAATAATCTGAAACATCTTAAACAATCTGAAATCTGAAATAATCTGAAATAAGCAAAAAAAAGTGGAAATTATCTGAAAAAAGCTAAAGATAGCATAAACAGCTGAATATTATCTAAAATAGCAGAAATAAGCTTAAATTATCTGAAGTAATTAGAAATAGCATAATTGTGAATAATCTGAAATATCTGAAACAATCTGAAATCTGAAAAAATCTGAACTAAGCAGAAATAAGCAAAATAAAGTTGAAATTATCTGAAAAAAGCTTAAGATAGCAAAAACAGCTGAATATTATCTGAAATAGCAGAAAGAAGCTTAAATGTCTTAGAAATTAGTAGAGAGAGTACATTTTTGCAGAATTTGGCTGGAAAAAGTTGAAATGAGTTCAAATAATGTGGAATGTGTTGAAACAAGCCTAAATTAGCATAAAAACAGCTTAATAGTAGCTAAAATAGCAGAAGAAGCTGAAACTAGCAGAAATAAGCACAAAGCAGCATAATATGAAGTATCTGAAACAATCTGAAATTGAAAAAAATCTGAAATAAGTAGAAATAAGCAAAATAAAGTTGAAAATATCTGAATAAAGCTGAAATTGGCCAAAAACAGCTGAACAACAGCTAAAACAAGCAGAAACAATCTTAAATTACCAGAAGGAAGTTGGTAGAGCATGGTTTTGCTGAATTAGGCTGAAAAAAGTTGGATTGATTAAAAAAAATTGTTGAAATAGCTGAAAAAGCTGAAATTATCATAAAACAGCTAAATAGTAGCTAAAATAGCTAAAATATCCCAATCTTTCAAAAATTATCTGAAAGGAGCATAATGATCTGAAATTAGCAGAAATAAGTCAGTAGAAGTACAAAAATGTTGAAGTAAGCTGCATAAAGCTGAAAAGAGTGCAAAGCAGTTGAAAAAACAGCTGAAATTAGCTGAAAGTAGCTGAAATATTTTTTAAAAAATGTACAAGGTAGCTGAAGGAAGCTAAGCTGGTCCAAAATGTGAAAGGAGTAGTGAAATATTCTAAAGAGTTCCAAAGATATCAAGGATGAAAAATTAGCTCCATTCATTTTCAATGGGGAAGAAAATGGCCGAAAAGGCTAAATAATTCAAAAAGCTAAAGTTGCACCAATACCAAAAGTCATAGCCATCATGTCCTAAATGAGCTGAACATTTTGATATATAAATTGTTGAAATAGCACAAAAACTGTAGGAGGAGTAGCGTGCCAAAAAACGTACGGAATCAGGATAGTAACTGGAATAATAATAATAACTAGAAAGTTCCGGAGAAACTTCGACGGGGGCTGCCAGGCTACTGCCCGCTAGCAGCTATCCTGAATACAAACAGTAACTAGCATGCAAGGCTAACACATTATTTTCCAACCAAACTTACACAGGTGACTCAACAGACCACGCTGAACAAGTTTCTGGTGTTATCTCACATGCTAACGGGTGAAGCTAATGCTAAGCTAACTAGCATGCTAGGCTAACACCTTATTTTCCAACCAAACTTACACAGGTGACTCAACAGACCACGCTGAACAAGTTTCTGGTGTTATCTCACATGCTAACGGGTGAAGCTAATGCTAAGCTAACTAGCATGCTAGGCTAACACCTTATTTTCCAACCAAACTTACACAGGTGACTCAACAGACCACGCTGAACAAGTTTCTGGTGTTATCTCACATGCTAACGGGTGAAGCTAATGCTAAGCTAACTAGCATGCTAGGCTAACACCTTATTTTCCAACCAAACTTACACAGGTGACTCAACAGACCACGCTGAACAAGTTTCTGGTGTTATCTCACATGCTAACGGGTGAAGCTAATGCTAAGCTAACTAGCATGCTAGGCTAACACCTTATTTTCCAACCAAACTTACACAGGTGACTCAACAGACCACGCTGAACAAGTTTCTGGTGTTATCTCACATGCTAACGGGTGAAGCTAATGCTAAGCTAACTAGCATGCTAGGCTAACACCTTATTTTCCAACCAAACTTACACAGGTGACTCAACAGACCACGCTGAACAAGTTTCTGGTGTTATCTCACATGCTAACGGGTGAAGCTAATGCTAAGCTAACTAGCATGCTAGGCTAACACCTTATTTTTCAACCAAACTTACACAGGTGACTCAACAGACCACGCTGAACAAGTTTCTGGTGTTATCTCACATGCTAACGGGTGAAGCTAATGCTAAGCTAACTAGCATGCTAGGCTAACACCTTATTTTCCAACCAAACTTACACAGGTGACTCAACAGACCACGCTGAACAAGTTTCTGGTGTTATCTCACATGCTAACGGGTGATGCTAATGCTAAGCTAACTAGCATGCTAGGCTAACACCTTATTTTCCAACCAAACTTACACAGGTGACTCAACAGACCACGCTGAACAAGTTTCTGGTGTTATCTCACATGCTAACGGGTGAAGCTAATGCTAAGCTAACTAGCATGCTAGGCTAACACCTTATTTTCCAACCAAACTTACACAGGTGACTCAACAGACCACGCTGAACAAGTTTCTGGTGTTATCTCACATGCTAACGGGTGAAGCTAATGCTAAGCTAACTAGCATGCTAGGCTAACACCTTATTTTCCAACCAAACTTACACAGGTGACTCAACAGACCACGCTGAACAAGTTTCTGGTGTTATCTCACATGCTAACGGGTGATGCTAATGCTAAGCTAACTAGCATGCTAGGCTAACACCTTATTTTCCAACCAAACTTACACAGGTGACTCAACAGACCACGCTGAACAAGTTTCTGGTGTTATCTCACATGCTAACGGGTGAAGCTAATGCTAAGCTAACTAGCATGCTAGGCTAACACCTTATTTTCCAACCAAACTTACACAGGTGACTCAACAGACCACGCTGAACAAGTTTCTGGTGTTATCTCACATGCTAACGGGTGAAGCTAATGCTAAGCTAACTAGCATGCTAGGCTAACACCTTATTTTCCAACCAAACTTACACAGGTGACTCAACAGACCACGCTGAACAAGTTTCTGGTGTTATCTCACATGCTAACGGGTGAAGCTAATGCTAAGCTAACTAGCATGCTAGGCTAACACCTTATTTTCCAACCAAACTTACACAGGTGACTCAACAGACCACGCTGAACAAGTTTCTGGTGTTATCTCACATGCTAACGGGTGAAGCTAATGCTAAGCTAACTAGCATGCTAGGCTAACACCTTATTTTCCAACCAAACTTACACAGGTGACTCAACAGACCACGCTGAACAAGTTTCTGGTGTTATCTCACATGCTAACGGGTGAAGCTAATGCTAAGCTAACTAGCATGCTAGGCTAACACCTTATTTTCCAACCAAACTTACACAGGTGACTCAACAGACCACGCTGAACAAGTTTCTGGTGTTATCTCACATGCTAACGGGTGAAGCTAATGCTAAGCTAACTAGCATGCTAGGCTAACACCTTATTTTCCAACCAAACTTACACAGGTGACTCAACAGACCACGCTGAACAAGTTTCTGGTGTTATCTCACATGCTAACGGGTGATGCTAATGCTAAGCTAACTAGCATGCTAGGCTAACACCTTATTTTCCAACCAAACTTACACAGGTGACTCAACAGACCACGCTGAACAAGTTTCTGGTGTTATCTCACATGCTAACGGGTGATGCTAATGCTAAGCTAACTAGCATGCTAGGCTAACACCTTATTTTCCAACCAAACTTACACAGGTGACTCAACAGACCACGCTGAACAAGTTTCTGGTGTTATCTCACATGCTAACGGGTGATGCTAATGCTAAGCTAACTAGCATGCTAGGCTAACACCTTATTTTCCAACCAAACTTACACAGGTGACTCAACAGACCACGCTGAACAAGTTTCTGGTGTTATCTCACATGCTAACGGGTGATGCTAATGCTAAGCTAACTAGCATGCTAGGCTAACACCTTATTTTTCAACCAAACTTACACAGGCGACTCAACAGACCACGTTGAACAAGTTTCTGGTGTTATCTCACATGCTAACGGGTGATGCTAATGCTAAGCTAACTAGCATTTTAGGCTAATACAAAATGGCCACCTCAGTTAATTAGCCAGTTTGATTCAAAATGGCCGTCTCACCTAATGAGGTTGTTTGATTCAAAATGGTCGTCTCACCTAATGAGCTTGTTTGATTCAAAATGGCCGCCTCACCTAATGAGGGTGTTTGATTCAAAATGGCCGCCTCACCTAATGAGGTTGTTTGATTCAAAATGGCCGACTCACCTAATTAGCTTGTGTATTGAACCTACCTTGTATATTGGCCGACTCAACTAAGTAACTAGTTTGATTCAAAATGGCCGACTCACCTAATCAGCTAGTTTGATTCAAATTGGCCGACTCACCTAATCAGATAGTTTGACTCAAAATGGCCGACTCACCTAATTATCTTGTTTGATTCAAAATGGCCGACTCACCTAATTAGCTAGTTTGATTCAAAATGGCCGACTCGCCTAATTAGCTAGTTTGATTCAAAATGGCCGACTCACCTAATTAGCTAGTTTGATTCAAAATGGCCGACTCACTTAATGAGCTTGGTTGATTCAAAATGGCCGACTCACTTAATGAGCTAGTTTGATTCAAAATGGCCGACTCACCTAATTAGCTAGATTGATTCAAAATGGCCGACTCAAGTAATTAGCTAGTTTGATTCAAAATGGCCGACTCACCTAATGAGCTTGTGTATTGAACCTGCCTTGTATATAGCCTTGTATATTGAACCAAAATGGCGCCCTATGTAACTCAGTTTCTCTGAAAACTCAAGGTCCCATTCATTTCCTATGGGAAATTTACGATTTTTGTTAGCGAAATATTTCGCCGTGGTAACTCCGATTGCTTAGAAAAGTAATAGCACACATCTCGGAGTCGGGCCGGTCGTTTTGATATAACTTTTGTGGGGGTGCACGTTACGGTACGAGCCGCATTAATGTTGACGGAATAATAATAAATAATAAAAAAAAAAAATAAAGAAACCCTTATTGGTAGGATAACAATAGGTTGCTTCCAAGCATTTACAATGCATTGGCAGCCCCCAACTAGATTGCATTTCCTGAGAAAATGCATGTGTGAATGCCAAAATGGCCGCTTCAACCCAACTTGCATGTTCAATCAAAATGGCCGCTTTACCTAATGTGCTTATTAAATCAAAATTGCTAACTTGTCTACTTAAATTGTAGAACCAAAATGGTAACAATACATGCATTGACTTACTTCGCAAGGCAATTAATTACCTTGTATATTGAACCAAAATGGCCACTTCACCTAATTTGCATATTTGATCAAAATGGCCGTTTCACCCAATGCATGATAAAGAATGTCCATAGCTACAACCTCACCAAATTTCGGCTCTCTATGAATAAATATGGCTGATTTAAAGCCATTTGAAAGTAGCGTTGGTGGCCATCTTGGATTTTACAGTATTTTTAATATTTTGCTTTGTCGGCCATCTTGGATTTTTGATTTGGATTCCGTACATGATAGAGGATTCCCTCAGCTACAACCTCACCAAATTTCCGCTCTCTATGAATAAATATGGCTGATTTAAAGCCATTTGAAAGTAGCGTTGGTGGCCATCTTGGATTTTACAGTATTTTTAATGTTTTGCTTTGTCGGCCATCTTGGATTTTTGATTTGGATTCCGTACATGATAGAGGATTCCCTCAGCTACAACCTCACCAAATTTCGGCTCTCTATGTATAATGATGGCTGAGTTAAAGCCATTTGAATGTAGCGTTGGCGGCCATCTTGGATTTTTACAGTTTTTTAATGTTTTACTTTGTCGGCCATCTTGGATTTTTGATTTGGATTCCGTACATGATAGATAATGCCCTCAGCTACAACCTCACCAAATTTCGGCTCTCTATGTATAATGATGGCCGAGTTAAAGCCATTTGAAAGTAGCGTTGGCGGCCATCTTGGATTTTTGATTTTTATATAGCATTTGATAGGAAACATTCTCAGCTATCACTACACCAAGTTTTAGCTCAAT
>JBBPBX010064284.1:8171-20296 GCA_038048925.1 Garcialebias charrua | reverse complement strand
AGCCACGCAGCATTTCTATCACGAGTTTTACATGTTAGCAGTAGCACATCGCTAACTTCCTAAGATCTACAACTTCTCCCTCTTAAGTGGAAACATTACACATTCATTAGACGTATCATCACCGACAAGCGCCCTGCCAAGGCAAGAAATATAGAGACACTGAATCTGTATACTGTAATTTCAATTGCATTAAATATTAAACCTCATATAAAACATATTGAACTCGTCTTTTAATATAATTCACAATGTAGTGTGTTATTGCTTTTTCAAATCTGAATGCTTGAGGCGTTCAAACAGCGTTCTCAGCCGAGCTGTGACTTCCTCGTCGTTTGATTTGTTTTTTGAAGGGAACGCAAAAAACAAACAAACAAATAAATATGCACACGCACATTATTCTGTACCTTTTGGTTCTTGGAAACCTCATTTGCATACCTGCCATGTAAACCTCACGGGTGCACAGGTGCTGCACCGAAAAGGACGTGGTGCGCAGTGAGAGCGATGGTTTTTAACGAGGGGTTTGAAGGACTCGTACATTTTAACTGGTGTTATAGATGCAGCTGCAAAACATCTGTCTTGCTGGGCTTAGTATCCAACATTCAACACCTACTGTGAAAAAGGTACAGCTGCTGAGAATTGCAACAGGGAAACCTTTGGAGAAGGTGAAAACATCATCCAAAGAGGTTCATTATGAAAAAAAAAAGTTAAAGGTGGGAGTGAAATAACTGTTTATGTGAATCTAGGAGTAACAGCTGTAATACTCTGTAATATGGTATTAGAGAAGCCTGCGGTCATGAGCTGAGCTCCTGTAAAATACAACTGTTGCTAGGATTAACACAATTTTTTATGTAACTTTACATGCATATTACAGCTCAGTGGCAGATTAAATTTCCATTTGATTCAAGCCAGAGCTTTCAGTTGAACACTAATTCAGAAAAGATTATTCAAAATGAAGAGTCAATCCCAGGTGGTCAGGTGTGAACATTCTACAGTACAAAATATTGGGAAGAAAATAGGAATACTGTAGCACAGACTAATAACTTATTTTAGTCTCGGGTTAAGAACACGTTGTATATAAAAGAGCTTCCTTTAACTCAAATTTGTGTAAAATAAAAACTGGAAAAACGACTCGAGTCAACACATTTAAAATCTTCTCCACTCTGCAAACGAATGCTTTAAACACAAATGTCCACATCGTTTATATTAACCTCTAATTCCAGATTTTAGATGATGTTCTGTGGAAATTACAACCTGAATGGTGCATCCACATCTCAGATTTGTCAATAATCTTTAGGAACATGTCTGACACCCTTTGTTGCCGTTACTGCAGCAGTTAGCAGGTCTTTTGTCTCCAATAAACTGATGCAGTCAGCAGGCCAGTGTTTGTGGTGGATAGACAACACCCGATCAGCCCCCACATTAGCCAAAATGAAAAGACAGATAATACCCCTCTGGAATTAAGAAAATTGCTAAATTATTAGTTTAGATGTTGTAACCTTGACTACAGTTTATGCTTTCAAAACGGTCAACCTTCTAATTTTTGCTTGCTGGATCCAGTAAAGTCACAGTGAGGCAGCTGATAAAAGGGAAATCCTGTAAATGTAAAAAAAAAAATTGACCATGTTATGACTAAGGTTTAAAGTCCAGCAACAATAGACGGCACCAAACAGCCGCCTGAAGTCCAACGCATTCGAACCCATTTATAGAAGGTAAATATTTTTAAATTATAAATCTATTTAAAAAGTAATGCTGATTCAGCATCCACACTTTTTTCTGTATGGTATTACAGCTTTTTAGTAGTTTCTGCTACTAAAACAGTCTCTTATGGTACGTCCAGACCGAACAGCGTTTCAACTTCCAAAAAGCTCGTCACGCACGCAAGTGGACGCACTTGGTGTCCAGACCAGAACGCCAGAACGCGAAACTGCTGCGGGGTGTGTGGGAGGAGCTTACCGGTATACCGAGTCCTCACTGCACTCCGCCAGGCGAGGAGCTTTTTATTTCTGTCTCTGTAGAGCAGACTTGACTGGTCGTGAAGGACTTGTCGCGAACACACAGCTACAATGAGTTTCTCTTCCATAGTCCATGACTCCGCGGGTTTTTTCTGTGTCCCACAAACAATACGTCACATAGTTGCGCAATCGTTTCCGCGTCACATAGGGACTCTCCCCCTCTCCCCCTGACCCCCTCTCTTCTCCCCCCGACTCTCCCTGATCAACCAATCAGGGAGAGTTGAACGGCGTTTGAATGTTTGAACCGCAAAATCTTCAGCTAAATCAACGTGTGCTTTGGAGGCTGACGCGGGTTCACGTGCACGGAAAAACGCTTTCCATCACGCTCAACACGCACGTGACGTGACGCCCGACGCCAAGACGCGGCTGGAAGCGCGTCCCCCATTGACTTTGCATGTAAGCTGGATGCTCCTGCCGTTGAAACACTGTTAGGTGTGAATGCACCATTAGAGGCTAAAAGTCCTATTGTTTTGCTTGCTACACTAGGTTATAGCATCTTTTAGCTCGTATTTTGCTACATTTGAATTTTAGCTACTCTTTTGGTACTTTTAGCTAGCCTTTTGCTTTTATAAGCCTTTAAATCATGCTTTGCTACAAAATCTGAGGCTTGCAGTCTCCTTAAGCTGATTGGCTTCCTTTAGCTTTTAGCTAGCCCTTTGCTAGCCAAATTTTTATTTTTTTTGCTTTTAGTATTTAGTCATGGATCCCTTTAGCTAATAATTTGCTACTTTAAAGCTTCAGTATGTAGCTTTTTTTGATAAACATATTTCTTCACTCTGTCACTACCTCCTGACAGACTGATGTTATCCAGGTAATCTCTGAAAAAAAATTAAAAAAAAATATTGTCCCCTTGCTTCTCCAGGTGGTAAATAAGCATTTCTAAAAAGAAAAGGTGACACGCCATTTTCCAGCCAATAAAAACAGAGTTTTTAATCAGCCAATAAAGAGCTGCGTTCCAGTTGTCCTCAACAGAGCTTCTCACGCCCCCACCTGTCCCAGCCCCAGCGCCGCGCACGTTCTCGTTCAAAGGATTGGAAAGCGATGCAGGACTGTTTTGTATGTCACACAAATGTATTAAATTCCCCTTCTTAATCCCTGATCAGGACTTTTTTTTTTTTTTTCCAAAAGTCAAATAATCGCTTCATCCACCGCTCTGTACCGCTTCCTCTGCCGACTGCAATGAATGAGGAAGTGAAATTGTCACGAGTGAATAAAAGTAGGGTTCAACGTGGCTGCCAGAGGCTCTGAAGATTTCCTGGTCTTCTGGTGTGCTGGACTAGCGCTCAATGGTTTTATTTTATTTTTTTAGAAGGTTTTATTAACATATAAACACAGAATATCGCAGCGTCTCCGAGAGACTGCAGCTGGGGGCGGAGCTGCAGATCTCAAGTTCACAGACCACGGACTGTGGCTCCCCCTCAGAGCCATATATGGCTCTGAGGGGGAGGGAGGAGAATGCTTTTCCTTGTTGAAAATTTTTCTAAGTGTTTTGGTCATACAGAAATCGCAGATAGTAGCTTTAAGCATTTAGCCATGCTTTTTCTACTTTTACAATTACATGGTCTTTAGATACATTTAGCTTGTACTTGTCTTTAATCAACTTTTAGCTAGTGTTCTGATACCTTTGGCTTCAGCAACTCAGTTCTTCAGCAAGTTTCAGCAGCCATTCACGATTAGAAAATGCAATGTCCCTACTTTAAGTTTCTCTCTTTTTTTAAATGTGCAGCAGCTCTTTTGTATCCAGAAATCAATAAATAATTAAGTACATAATTTAACTGTTCAATATTGTTCTAACTGTTGAGATTCTGCACAATAAGAAAGGGAAAAACATGCAAAAAGGCACAAACTTAAACAGAAGTGCTGGAGTTTACAGCTTTCAAAGCTTATGTAAGCTTCTTTGAAGAACAGAGCCGTGGCACACTCATTGTAAAAAGACATGATGAATTAGATAAATTGTGAAAAGACTTCTGCGTTGACCCCTGGGAACGCTCATCTGAACATCTGCAGCCCCTGGCACGTCAGAGACGACCCAATCTGAGGCTGCAGGAGAGGTTGGGAACATTAGGCTTTTGGATGAAGTTGGCCTACTTTCAACATCCACCGTTTTTGGGAATAGATTAAAAAAAAAAAAAAAGATTGAATATAAAAAAATAATTTGAATAATGTTTACTTTAAGGCGGACAAAAAATTCTCACAAAAGCCTAAAAATAAAATGTCTTACTCTAATTTAAAACGTTTGACATTTCAGCTTAAGGATCAATTGAGTATACTGTACATATTTTATGCTGACATATGGAGCCTCAGCAGAGCATCAAACAGATTAAATCTGACCTTCAAGTCTCTCTCTCCATGCATTCGTTTGTCTGAGCTCGTTATAGAGCAGAAATGTTGGAAATACAATGAACAACGAGGGGGGAAATTTAACAAGGCGTAACTGAAGCCCCTGCCGAAAGTTCTGCTACTTCCGGGACGGGAGCGGAGATTGTAGCCACGGCATAAGTGGCTTCAACCTAGCATTAGTAACGTAGCGCTCCACTACACACACACACACACACACACACGCACACACACACACACACACACACACACCTCCCCCCCAGGTTTTTGCTAGAAAGGTAATAAGTCTAGCCTGGTTAAAACCAAACCCTTGTCAAGAAAGTTAATTCTCAATAGTCCAGGTATCAAATCCGCTCATTCTCAATCAGTCATTGTCCTTCACTTCGCTTCGTACTAGGGTCTGGGACTTCTCCCATAGACAAGGATTTCTCCGGTAGATTTTTGACCGGACCAATCAGAGAACAGAAGGCGGAGTTTTGTTAGTTTAGCCTGGCGAGGTCCAGGGCAGGCTAACTATTCAGATAAATAGCTCAGAAACCACTCGGATATTTTTTCTGCTACCAGTGTGTAATTATATGGCTCTAATTTACTGACTGTTGGCCTGGATGAAACATTTGAGATAAAATTCGATTTTTTATAATTTATTTTCGTAGCGCACCCGAGGCTGTTTGGAAAATGTCAAACCGAAACAATTTAAATCCAGCAGATTTGACCATTTCGTGAATTGATTTAGGAACTGTTAAGCTCAGGAACACTTCTGATATAACGTCAGCTAAGAAATATATTTTTTCTCAGCAAAGAAATAATAGTTTTTTACCTTGTTTTCTTGAAAATTCCTTCGTGGCGGCAGCCATTTTAACTGACGACGTCAGTCGACGTCGTTCAAAACTCCGCCTTCTGTTCTCTGATTGGTCCGGTCAAAAATCTACCGGAGAAATCCTTGTCTATGGGAGAAGTCCCAGACCCTAGTACGAAGCAAAGTGAAGGACAAGGGTCTGGTTTTAACCAGGCTATAATAAGTCATGCCTGTGCATACATTTTGTTTTTGTGGGGCTACGAACAGTAAAGTACAGTGTTAAAAGAAGAGGGAGGGGGAAAAGACAAAAAAGAAAAATTACATCAAAACAACAATAAAACACAGAAAATGATAATGATGAAGATGAAAAATAAAGCAGTTCCAACAACAAACTTACTTTAGCCCACATTTGAGTTTTTAATGCTTGAATACTTCTCTGAATTTATGCATATACCAGTATATATTTAACAGCTTTGAATACATTGGTCTAAAATTATGCCAAACATTTCAAAACCAGGTCAAAATCTGCTCGTTTTCATATCAAAAGTGTACTCTAGTAAACTAGAAAGTTCCTGGAGAAACTTTGGGGACTGCCACGTTGCAGTCATTTTAAAATTCTGATTTGACAGTACTGTATGTTGGGGTTCACTCTCAGCCACCATACCAAATTTCAGCTCAACATGGCAAAAGGTAAAAATCAATGACTTGCAATCAGATTCTATTAGGGATAGTTCTCAGCTACCAGTTCACCAAATGTCAGCTACATAGCTCTAAAAACCTCAGAGTTATATCCATTTGAAATTAGCTTTTGTGTCCATTTTGAATTTTTAGATATCTATCTGTTTTAGCTAAGGTGGCCATCTTATATTTTTTTTGTTGCATTAGGAATGTAAAACAACTCGCTCTTGGCTACCACCATGCCAATTTTCAGGTCAATATATCAAAGAATGACTGCATTATAGTAAATTTTGAATTTCGTGAGGTAGCTGTGGCAGCCATCTTGATCCAAAATGGCTCTAAAACATATTCAGTGTTTTGTTCAGAGACCTTTTCCCTCTAGGTCATGTGACCTCACTGTGGCAGTTAGAGGCCATAATCTATCAGTGTTTTTCAATGAGAAAAATGGCGTCATTTTTTGCAAATCATGTCGCCATGGTAACTCAAACCGCCAATAAAAGTAGTAATAGCGCACCTCACGGTACCGAGTCGGTCATTTTGATATAACATTAGTGGGGGGGACACATTGTGGTTCTGGTCGCATTAAAGTTGGTAGAAGAGCAAGACCGTTTTCAAGTGGATAATAATAGGTGGCTGCCTTAATAGGCAGTCCCCAATAAAACCATTACGTGGGCAACAAACTAATGAGAACGGCCTAAAACAACAAGATGGCGCCTTTGTTGTTCACGGCACGCTGTCTTCCTCCTCTCTTGAACTTTTTATTGTTGTTCGTGTTTTGCCTGTTTTTCATCGACGATGCATCCTCGCTTCTGGTCTATGATCGCTCAACTCTTCTAAATATACGAGACTCGCTAATCAACGCACCGACTACTGGCAAATATGGACATTTTAAGCCTCCACCACTACCTCCACCTTTCCTGGCGTCTGTTCCTGCCTATTTACACCGCGACGCCAGCCTGTCACCTCGCAACAAGCGACGCAAAAGACGTGGAACCAGAGTGGGAGTTCTGGTGAGATTTAAAAAGTATCTCTCCTCTCACAGTACGGCTACGGCTGACTTACCTCCTGAATTCAGCATTTTTGATGTCCATCGTTCCATGATTCATCACCATCGCTGCCTTGTTCCTGTCAATCATGACGTCAGCGGCCAGTATCCATCTTGTCCTCCGGTGAAGAACCAGAACCGAGGCTGCGTTAAACAGAACCTCCGCCCGCTCGCACGAGCTGCGGGTGACGTAACTGGCTGGGTGCCAGTACGTGCAGCACTGTTTAACGCCCGATCGATCACTAATAAAACTTTTATATTAAGTGATTTGATCTCCACTCATCGTCTGGATCTGTTTCTGCTGACGGAAACTTGGCAGAAGCCGCAGGACAACAGCTCCTTCTCTGAACTCCTCCCACCTGGCTTCTCTTACCTGAGCGCTCCGCGCGGGTCTGGGAGAGGGGGGGCCTGGCTGCAGTGTTCAATGAGGCGTTCAAGTGCCGCATGTTGCCTCAGAAAAACTACAAAAGCTTTGAAATTATGCTATTTGTGCTGGAATCTGCTAAGCCTCTGCTGTGTGGCCTCATTTATCGGCCACCACAATATAATAAGGACTTCCTCAGTGAGTTTTCAGAACTACTGGCTGAACTACTACCAAAATTTGACTCTCTGCTTTTTTGTGGAGATTTCAACGCACACACCTGCTACTCAAGTAATCAACTTGGATGTGAGTTTCAGGACCTCCTAGACTCTTAACCTGTTGCAGTCTGTCTCAGGGGCCACGCACAGTCAGGGTCATACACTGGACTTAATTATCTCCCACGGCCTTCAAATATCTGCTGTGGAGATTCTGGACACCTGTATTTCAAACCATTTTCCCATTCCACCCCTCCTGCACCGAAGGCTGTCCTCCCAGCACATTTCTGCCGCTCCATCACCCCATCCACCCCAAGTCAGTTCACTGATGCCTTTAAGAGCACTGACTTATGCTCTGCCATCAGCCTGGACCCATCTCTACATCCTGAGGACTTCATCACCTCCTTCCATCACACCTGCACAACGATCTTGGACTCCATCGCTCCTCTCAAACAGGCTTCTTCAAAGAATAAATCACCTCCATGGCTTAATGAAACCACGCGGGCTCTTCGACAACGTTGCAAGAAAGCTGAGCGAAAATGGAAGCGGGACCGGCTTCATGTATCCCAGGGAATACTGAGAGACTGTCTCTGTGATTATCAAAATGCTGTTAAGCAGGCCAAGTCACAGTACCTCTCCAATTTAATCTCCACCAGCTCCAACCGGCCGAGGACGCTTTTTAGCACAATCCAGTCTGTCATTAACCCTTCTGTCAATGTTCTGAAAACTGCCACTCAGTCTACCTGTGATGACTTTCAGAGCTATTTTGTCAACAAAATAGACTCTATCAGGCAGAACATTGTCAGCCCATCAAACACTGTCCAATCACATGCGTCTGCAATAACCGCCGCTGTTTTTGACCAGTTCGACCTGGTTTCACTCCCTCACCTCATCAAGGTGGTTCAGCAGATGAAACCAACAAACTGTTCTCTGGACATCATTCCATCAAAAATATTCAAACAGTCCTTTGATGTAATTGGTCCTTGTGTTTTGTCATTCATTAACAGCTGTCTAACTTCAGGTTTTGTGCCATCTGCTTTCAAACACGCTGTGGTCAGGCCTCTTCTCAAAAAACCAGGCTGGATCCTACAGCTCTCTCTAATTTCAGGCCAGTTTCCCATTTGTCATTTTTATCAAAGGTCCTAGAAAAGATTCGCCCTCATGCACGAACCGTTCGTACGCACAGATTTGTTCTTATACTGTGCGTACGAGTGATTTAGGATCATTTGTGGCATCCAACAATGTTTTCGTATCCTAGGATTTTTTTCAGATACGAACAAAATTTACGTGTGGTCCCGACCTGTCGTATATTTTACGAGGAGTCGGTCTGCTGTCATCCAGACGGCCTTTTCTCCACTAATAACTTTATATTTCGTTATTTAGAAAATATTTTGAGTTTAAAAACAATTAAATGCAACCACACATATTGGTTTAATTAAAGCGGCTTCAACACCCCCCCCCCACGTCCACCACCTTGCGCCACCCGCGCGTGACCCCCCGCGCCACTCATGTCGACCACCGTGTGCCACGCAACGCGCCCCGCGCAACCACGCCACGCGCCCCCACCCCGCGCAACTCATGTCGACCACCGTGTGCCACGCAACGCGCCCGCGCAACCACGCCACGCGCCCCCACCCCGCGCAACTCATGTCGACCACCGTGTGCCACGCAACGCGCCCGCGCAACCACGCCACGCGCCCCCACCCCGCGCAACTCATGTCGACCACCGTGTGCCACGCAACGCGCCCGCGCAACCACGCCACGCGCAACTGTCGGCACGGCCCCCCCACCCCGTGCCACTGTCGACACACACACACACACACACACAGCGCCGCTGCAGAGACAGGGGAGAAAAAAGCGAAACCAGCTTATACAGCTGTTTCATGTCATTTTTAATATAAACTGCCTGTTGACTGTGGGCGCTCACTGATGTCATCTGTATTCTGTGTGGGTCTGCGCTCAGATCCGGGGCTGACACTATGATCAAAGGCGAGTCAATTTTAATTCGCCAAACGCGTTTGTGTGTTTTCTGACGCATAAAAGCCGGAATGAATGGACACTTCCTGCTCACGGTGGCAGGAAACTATATCCTTATGTAATGGACCTACCCAGGGTCAAATTAAGGTTTTTGAACTGTCCAGTGATGACCTTTACTGACCACTCAGTAAAGCAAGACATTTACTACAAAATCATTCATTTAGCTGTAATCTGATAAATATAGTCACCAAAAGAGACTATTTCTATCTTTGATTTTATTCTGATGTGATCAAAAGAATAACTTTTGTCATTTTCATGATGTGTGCTTTTAAGCTGTGTTATTCTGTGAGAGTTAAACTGTGTTCACTGCTATGTTAAAGGTGAAATTGCGGGTCACAGAGACCCGACTGTTTTGTTTAGAAATAAGAAGACAGTTTAATCCGTGTTTTTCATGAACAAGGCTCCAGCTGCTCTGTCTTTTCCTAAACAATTTCCCTCTGCTGCTGTAACCTTGGGTTCTGATAAGACAAGTGAACTCCTCTCTTTGTGCCTGCTCTTTAAGTTCTAAACTGTGCGAGAACGCGCCAGAGAGTTGCTGGGAACTTCCAAAGAGATGTGAACTTTCCCAAGAGCTGGACACGTGTGGTCAAGAGCTAACGACCGGCGTCTTCAGCTAAGGACTGATAACAGGCTGTTATGAGTCTACTTCGAACAAGCCGAGCTCAAAAACTTTGTTTATTCCCTCCTGGAATAAGTTTATCTTGAAGTCAGAGGCCTGAAGCTGACATATTCTCTGATGACCAACGCGGAAGCCAGGAGACGTTGAAACGTAAACTAAAACCAGTTTTGGACGTGCTGGGACTAAAGGACTCTGTGCATCTGAAGGCTGGTGTCTTCCCTCTTACCGGGCTGTCGTCAAAAGGTAAAGGAGCTGTTTACAAAACGTACCTGGATTTTAGCAGAAGTCGGATGAAAAGTGTCACTCTGGTCTCATGCTCAGGATAATTTTCTTCTTAAATCTTTCCTCCTATTTCTTTTCCCTCTCAACCTAAGCTGGAAACTATATTTTAAGCTGAAATGCCCCTCAGACTAAATATGTGTAACATCTAGTATTTATGTCTGTTGTGTTAAATTTAAGTGTGCTGACGTATTTGAATTGAAAGAAAGTGAAATCATGTCAATCAAGTGTAATGGTGTTAATTTAGTTGATTTATTTTAAATAAATGATAGTGTCTCTTTGACATATCAAACTAAGTTAACGTGTCCATTGTCACTTAATGGCTCTGTTTATTTATCCATCACAAAGATCACAGAAATATTGAATAAACTGAAAAAGAAGAGAATCCGTGAAATTACTATTCAATCTGAATAAGTAAATTAAGGTAAAAAGGAGGTCAGTATTAAACTGACCCCCCCTTTAACCCCTTACACTTATATGGTGTTTTGAGGGGTGGAAATTATGTAAATAACCACTCGCGTGCACGAGCAGGTGAATAGAACAGGTGGGATTCATCATTATTTACACAGCTCATATACACACATTTCCTGACGATAGAAGACTTTGTTGGATCTGACGTGGCATGTTCGTACGAACGCTTCGTACGAACAAAAGTAGGAGAAATTTAGGATAAAAATACGAACATTTTCGTGCATGAGGGCCATTGTTTTTATTCAACTTCAATCTTTTCTAGAGCTCAACAACCTGTTTGAAAATTTTCAGACTGGTTTTCGAGCCCGTCACAGTACTGAATCTGCACTGCTCAAAGTGCAGAATGACATTCTTCTGTCTCTGGATGCAAAAAACCCTGTTCTGCTGGTGATGTTAGACCTTTCAGCAGCTTTTGACACCGTTGACCATCAGGTACTAATCAACCGTTTGTCTCAGCAGGTTGGCCTCCAGGGAGCTGTGCTAGAGTGGTTCAGATCTTACCTGACTGGGAGAACTTTTTCTGTCATGATAGGTGATCTGTCCTCCTCTTCATCAACCCCTCTGACCTCTGGCGTACCACAGGGATCCATTCTGGGACCAGTCCTCTTCTCTCTTTACATGCTGCCATTAGGATCAATCATTGCACGTCATAATCTGTCTTTTCATCTATATGCAGACGATTTACAAATCTATCTGCCAGTCACTCCCAACCCCTCACTCAGTTCAAACACTCTTGTCAACTGCTTAAATGACATTAAGCACTGGCTGTCTCAAAACTTCCTCCACCTAAACACAGATAAAACTGAATGCATTTTATTTGGTGCACCCGGTGACGCCAGCAACATCCTTCCCAGTCCCAGTTTTGGTCTTCCCCTCCCCCACTTCAACCCGGTAGTTAGAAATCTTGGAGTGCAGCTTGACTCCAACTTAAAGCTTGATAAACAGATCAGTTCTGTTGTCAAAACCAGCTTCTTTCAGCTCCGTCTGCTCTCTAAAGTAAAGTCACTCCTCAGCCGTAGTGATCTGGAGAAGGCCATTCATGCCTTTGTGACATCCAGACTTGACTATTGTAATGCTTTGTATGTTGGTATTAATCAATCCTCCATCTCCCGTTTACAGCTTGTTCAAAACTCTGCCGCCCGCTTTTTGACCAACACACGGAAATATGAACACATCACTCCTGTCCTGTCCTCTCTACACTGGCTCCCGGTTCAGTTCAGGATACAGTTCAAGCTGCTGCTGTTTGTTTTCAAAGCTCTGAATGGACTTGCACCTCTG
>JBBPBX010064282.1:5496-20297 GCA_038048925.1 Garcialebias charrua | reverse complement strand
AGGGAGGAGAACATGGGGAAGACCCAGGACACACTGGAGAGACTTTGACTCTTGGTTGGCCTGGGAACGCATTGGGGTCCCACCAGAAGATGTGGCTGTGGAAAGAGATGTCTGGACCTCCCTGAAAGCTGCTGCCCCCGTGACCCGACTTCGTAACAAGCGTAAGATAATGGATGCGTGGATCTCATGAACCACTTGACATTTCTTAATGGATAAATAATAAATTGTTTAAATTTAACAAGCTGGGACTTTTATGATTTTGTCATGAGACAGGCAAACTTGAGGTTACAATAGCTGCATATCTGCTCCGCGCCCAGTTGCTGCATGCATCCAAACACGGGCGGGATTTTGATTTGGAACCAAGAGTCATCCCCCGAATAATTTGAGTGGCAACATGGCTCATGAAACCTTTGTTTAAAACTTTGGCATTCGAGGTAATGAATGATATGAATTCCTTTAAGGAATGCTAGTCTAATTTAATTATCACTAAAATGTTTTGGTTTATAAATGCTGACATGAATAAACACTTATATGTTGTGATGGTTGATTTATGGTGACAGCTGCAATTTTTTTATTTCTGTATGCACATTGAATAATTTGGGTTAATTTTGTGAAAAGTTTATAATCCTAACTCATCAATCTGTTTGTATTGTTAAGATTATGTTGATTAATGTAAACACTGTCAACTAAAAGCATATCCTGATTTATGTAATAACTGTTTGCAGTTCTGAGAGCTGACACTGTTCCTGGATTGGCTAATCAAATCGAGACATAGTATGACATGATGTGTCATCAAAAGCATTGGTCTGGTCTGTGAAGTGGGTGACTCGATGAAAGTCAGCAAAACACACCCTTGATCATGACAATTCTAATTTTCTCTAGCAGGGAGAGTTAGTTTCATTAGTTTGATCATGACAATTCTAATTTTCTCTAGCAGGGAGAGTTAGTTTCATTAGTTTGTGATGCTTTGGAATTGCTACCAGCAAGTAAATGAATTGTGGATGTTATACAAAGTCTTTACAACACCGATAACCACTGAACAGGCTGAAAGTCAGCCTGTTCATGCATCACAGGCTAATACATCAACATTAAGCTTCCTAGCCCTATACATGAACAACAAATACCTTGCTGATTCAGCACAACTGGAAGAACAGAACGCATAGTCAATAAATCTGTCTCCGCATATCAAGTGCAGCCAAACCATGTTGTAAATGAATAACTTCTCAGCTGGAAGACCCTCGTATATGCAGTATTCCACTTTGTCAAAGGAACATATAATGACAATAAAACTTCCAACAGATCTTTGTTTTTGTACCTTGAACATGTACCTGGATAAATCTGGGTGGTTTGTGAGGATGCATCTTCTTGAGCTCTTTTATATGGATGAGGGACTATTTAATATTGTAACTCAGACACTAATTGCTGATGTTATTTTACAAGAAGATGGGTTTTCATCATTGAAGGAACACAGTTCTGTGTAATTTAAAAGGGTGGATCTTTTGTAATGGACAAGCTTAAGACGACTCTGAATGGGAATAATGGCACATTGTTTTTTTCATCCAACCAGTTTCACTCACATGTGGTATTTGTAAAAAAACACACACAAAGCCTCCAATATTTGCATACATACTCCATCTATAGTCACCTTCTCCTTACATTTTCTACAATCGAGACATATACATGTACTATCCTCTCTCCCACATGATGCTATATTTGAATGTTGGACATAAAAAACAAATGAGTCCCCAAAGAGCAATGTAAGAAAGCAAGGCATATGGATGGGTATAAAAAGCCATCAAATATATTTGGCATTCACAGACATGCATAGATTTTAAAAAAAGTTGCATGTAAATTTATGTGGGCTTGTTTCTAGCAGGTAAATCAATGGTAAGGGTAATATCTATTCCACTTGATTTGCCTGATACACGTAAAGCTTCTTCTAAATTATTAGGATTTCCAAGTATTTGTTTTTATTTACAGGTGGGCCAATGGTTAAGTAACATACTATGGCATAGTATTCTACAAAATCATGCCCTGACAAGCCAGCAATGTGTGTTTTGGTGTAAAAATAACTCTAAATAGATAAGATCCATGGGGAAAAAAAGGTTGCAGCCTGATGAAAGCTTTTGAAACATTATAAATCATTATACTTCAAGAGTCACCTCTTGTGTTTTTGCTCCCGCAAAGTTATCATTTCCTACGATGAATTATCAGAGGTGAAGGATTTGAAGGACGTGCGCTTTAGTTTAATGAATTTCTTGATGAGTGCTTGTTCTTTTTAAAACAGTTCACATATTCATTTAGGCTTATCGGCACAGTTGAGCTTTTTTAATCAATTTAATAAAGTCCGGACTTTATTGAAATTGATCAAATCAGCATTTAATAACTAACAAGACAAAAAAGTAAAATGTATAATATAATGTTTGTAAGATTTTGAGCCAGGACATAGAGGCAAATGTCAACATTTTCAAACATTTATTATTATCATTATAATAAATACAACACACATGTTATTTGTAAGTTTATAAAAAAGGCATTTACAAAGAATGATTACTCCATAAAGAAAAAAGCTTCTTACTCACATCATTCAATTTCCTACAATCTAATATTCTACCATGATTCTAAATCTGTGACTGTCTGTTATTTTCACAAGAGACTCATGTTTTCCATATATTTTCAAATTGAATTATTGCACTATTGTATAGCACAAAGCTGCCAGTAATTAAGGTCACTATGGTTAGGTCAGAGGTCAGCCATTCTCAGCAAATTTTCATCTTACCTATCTTTTGAGACATTTCCATTATTCCTAAATGCATAACGTTTTCAACATTTCGATAATGTAATCAAATCTATGTTGCTGGAAATACGAGATAAAAGGTCCACGTGCAGCTGGGTTTGTGATCTACTAGACCTGTTCTTGAGCCCAAAATGGAAAGAAAAAAGTGCTATAGATAGAGAACACACATCATATCACTTTGGGGAAGTAGCGAGGAAAGTACTGCACTGGTACCGTTGTGTGATGCTTGCAGACGCAGATGGTTTTGCCACTATGCTGTCTGCCAGGAAAGAGCTGGCACAGCTGGTAGACACTGTCTCAATAACAGCTTGTATGTTGGATCATTGGATGCTCATCAGTGGAAAAGTGGCTATTTTTGCCCAGTAGAGCAATAATTACACTCATCTTTTAATATTGGGCTACGCCACAATTCCTATAGGTAAAACAACTAAAGGTGTAAAATAAAATGTGTTAAAAGCATTCAAATTTGATTTACTCTCTAATAAGTGAACCTCACCTATTGTTTTCACCACTTCCAATGTCTGTGCCAGGATCTTTTAGAAAATCAAAAGGTCAATTATTTTTATGTTTAAATTGATGTCTATTTGCTATATGCCACAATGTTACATTCCTCACATTTCATGTTGAATGCAACTACTTTAGATGCAGATCTTTTTATTTTTTATTTTTTTAATCTGACATTACAGTGCCATTTCACTTCATCAGGTCTCATCATCTTACCTGCCAGGGGAGCAGTGGCACAGCTGGCAGCACTGTAGAGATGCTGGCAGAACAGCTTGCTGCGAGACATACAGGACAGCAATAAAAAGAGACATAAAAAGGACATGATGGCTTTATGTTTTATGAGGTGGAAAAAGAAAAAAAAAAGCTGCAGCCAAAAATGCTGAAACTGCTTATTTCAATGAGAGATGCACATTCAAAATCCTCTATTCATGCACATGCACAAGTGTTGTGTGCAGGGAACAAAAGAGCAGTCTCAAGCCACTAATCAAGATAATTTTGTGGATTTGAATGGCTAAAAATAAAAATAAAAAAGACTAAAAATCTTAAAATAAAGCATTGGAATGGTTGCATTTCTATGTTTTAGTGTTACATAAATTAAACCTGTTAGAAATAGACACAACACTTTCATTGACAGTGCAACATATGGACAGTGACTTAGATGATGCACTAGAGAATAATGGCTCGACAGTAAACACCTTCACATCCCTTTATTTATTTCTTTCTTTAACTCCCCCTCTAACCTCTGCTGGGATTTCTGTGTGCTATTTAACTAATGCTGGCACAAAAAGACAGTTTATGAGCTTGACGTCTAATTTAGCATCCATTTGTTTTCTTCATTAGGACAAAAACAAGCAGGATGCTTGGTGCCACTGTGTTTGCATATGCCAGTGTCCTGCATAGGATAAGCAGTTTAGAAATTAGAAATAGGCCTTGTTATTCTAATTTATAGCTCTTGTTGTATTTTATTTCAGGATAAGTGGAATAAATGACCCCCAAAAAAAGGTATTTAAGCGTGTCATCTTGCAATGTATTCCTCTTTATTCAGGTGCAAATGGGGAAAATATGTTGTAGAAGCTTGGAAACAAAATGGTTATTACTAAATAAGAAAACAAAATTAAACCCATTATCCAAACAACCTGCTGCATGTGTAAATGTAACATGTTTGTGAACTTTATTGCATGTCTCTGCAAAAAACAAACAAAAACTCATATGCATAGTGAAGGGATGGTCTTATTTGAATTTATTTTGATACACATGCAAACCAGTGATGGGTATGTAAACTAATGTATTTGCAAAAAAAAAAAAAAGGCATGCCTTGAATGGACACCAAAGGTCATAGGTGGTGGCATCACAAGTAGAGCATCTGTGTTATCAGGTAGTTGCCAGAGCAGCCAAGAGTAAATATAGTGATACTGTAATCAACAGGCAGAGTATGTCTTGTGGAAAGTGGCCATGTTTGTTCTTATTGATTGTTTAATAGAGATTGTTTTACAGGCCTAAACAATGAGAACTGCTAAGTTAAAAACAATTCAATTTCTTAGCCTGCGCTGGATCTAATTTAGACTGGGCCAGCCTTGTGTAGCTAGCAGTCAGCAGGGTGACCAGTTTGACTTAGCACACTGAGTTAGATTTTCTACCCAAATATGTATTCAAAACAAAGCATATTTTTAAACAGAGTTGACATTTAATCTTTTTATATTTTATTTTTATCAAGTAAATAATTATAGCCTGGGTTGATGCTAACTTGTTGGTACTAACTGCTTTTAGTGTCAGCTAGTTTGCACCAACTAATGTTTCATTTTAACCTAGACTGGCAGTTTACTGCAAATTAAAGTTGTTAACAAAGCCAAACAAATTAAACATTTTCATACACATTGTTTAATATGTTACCTTGATTTTGCTGTCTGGACCTTTGCTCCTAAAGCTGAGGTCCAGACAGGTTTCATTTGGTTGGTATTTAGCTTAAAATGGAGAATGATAAGTGCCGCAGCTTTGGTGTAGTGGTTAAAGCGGGCGGTACATCTCCACAGGCGTCGTGGGTTCACGTCCCAGAACCGACGAGCACATTTCTGTGGTGTCTCCCCCCTCTCTACCTGTTTCTTTCGCCCTCTCCCTCTCTAATAAAGGCCACTAGTGCCCGAAAAAGCAAAAAATATTTAAAAAATAATATTAAATAAAAATGGAGAATGATAAAGGATGCTATGTTCCATATCCAACCCAACCACTGGGGCAACGCTTTAAAACCAATATTTGGTCAAAGTAACCCAACCTATGTCAGAACAGCTTTTATCCAGCCAATGAGTTATCATAAACCACTAAAAATCAGCAGTTTTTAGTTTTGTAAGACAGCTATAATCTGCTGCTTGAAACCTTATCTCTGGAATCTACTGCTTGAAATTTCTTTGTAATAAATTGTCAAAAATCAAATAGAGTTTTGTTTATCTCATGTTTTTGCCTTGACAAGGGCCAACTTGTCCAAAGATAGTTTTTTTTAATAAATTTGTGTCTACTCTGAACTGAGTCACTTGTATCCCATCCTAAGTAATAAACAACTTTCATATAAAATTGTATTTATCTGCAATATATATAGTATATATGATGTGATTGATTGGTTGATGTCACGTATCTGTGTAGCGAGCTCCGCCTCGCTCAGCAGAGCTGGTGACGCGCTGCGTCGACCCGCCTATTTGTGTCGTCATTTCCAGGTGCAATTTGGGTGACAAGCAGTTCACTCTCAAAGAACAAACGGAGATTTCACTTAAAGTTTAAAAACTCATTTGAAGCCATCTAAACTGTCTAACAACATAAATTTGTCTCTGACAAGAACGCGGTTCGAGTGCTTATCACGGACACACTAGAAACTAACTCTAAAAGGTTGTTTTTAGTTTAAATACTGAATAAAAAAATCAGTCACCTCGTGATAATTAAGACTTGAAGCTGCCCCCTGTTGGTTAAAAGACGTTAACAGATGAATTTGCTCATAAAACATCATAAAAAGTCAGCATTTTTATGGTGAATTACCAGCTTTAAAATTGTTCTGTACACAAACAAAAACTCCTGTTTATTCTAAATACAAATTTTAGAATAACAGAGGTACAGACAAACAATTTACGCTCATTTTAAATACTGAAGAGATTTAAAATAACACTCAAAAAGCATCTTTTATTTGATTTTCAAATTAAATAAAAGAAAAAAATGATGGAGAACAGAGCATTTCCACATTAAGCTCTTCACATCTCTGAATTTTAAACAGAATTGGTGTGCACAACTGCACACTTTTAGTTAAAAATTGCATTTTTAACGTTTTTCTGTGTAAAATTAATGACTCCAGTTTATTTTAAATGAAAAGTTTAAAATAACAAACGAAAGTACATTTTTCACTCCAAAGAAGCAAAGAAAGCAGACCAGATTTGAACATGTCACAAGACAACAAATTGATAAAAATCACTGATTTTTATTTGAAGGAACATCATTACTGTACTGTTATGCTGAGCGCACGAACACTCGTTTATTTTAAATAAAAAATTGTTTAAAATAACGAACAGAACGTCCTTTTTCACTCCTGATAACTGTCAAATGCAGTACAAAATCAGTTTCACTGAGACTGCAAGACATCTTTTTAAAGGCATGCTCAAGCAGCATCCTGTCACATTTTAGTGAAGTCATTGCATTTAAGTCAGCCCTCTTTTATAAGCGTTTGAGTAAGAAAAAACGGAAATCAGGCTGCTTGGGTTAGTTAGTAACTGTTGTTTGAACGTAAGTTCTATTTTAAAGTTAAAGCTGCTATATGTAACTTTTCTAACAATATATTTTTAACATATTTCTTCACTCTGTCACTAGATTGATGTTAGAGAGGTAATCTCTGAAAAAAACTTAAAAAAAATATTGTCCCCTTGCTTCTCCAGGTGGTAAATAAGCATTTCTAAAAAGAAAAAGTGACCCGCCATTTTCCAGCCAATAAAAACAAAGTTTGTAACCAGCCAATAAAAACCGAGCTTGAATTTGAATCAGCCAATAAAAACAGAGCTTGAATTTGAATTTTAACAGACCACAAGGGGGCAGAGCCATATATGGCTCTGAGGGGGAGGGATCAGAATGCTTTGCTTGTTGAAATTTTTTCTAAGTGCTGATGTTCTACAGAAACTGCAGACTGAACCTTTAACACTGCAAGAGTGCATTTAACTTTTACAAAGTTCATTGAGGGTAAAAACCTGAAAAAAGGTACCTATGAATACTTATTACACAGTGAAACGCGTAAACCTCAGCTGATTAGTTTATTTGACTCAGTGCTACATTAAAAGTGAATATTATTTGTTTATGTTTATTAAATTTGTTCATTTTTTTACAAAAGAAACAATACAAGGCAATCTCATAATGATAGTGTACAAGATGTAAAAAAATGAAAGGTGGCAGAAAGAAGAATAAATCTTATTATATCTGCCCCTTATCTCCAACAATCAGATTAAACAACAGTAGTCAAACCATGTAAACAATAATAATTTTCAACCAACTTTTTCCAACAGTCAGGTTAAACAATAATATTCTTCAACCAACAGTACAAAATTATTAACTCTTTTTAATTTTCTAACTAACAGTACAAAATGACTAACTCTTTCTAATTTTCTAACTAATACAATACACATCACGTTATTTCACATATATTTTTTTAACACATTTGTTTTGATCATTTTTTTAAATGTAAACATTGACTTGGCATTTTTAACTACATTCTCCAAGCCATTCCATAATCTAATTCCCTGGATTGAGGTAGAACGTCCCTTCAAACTGGTTCTGAATTGTGGTTTTACAAACAACTCTGTTCCCTTAAGATTATAACAACTTTGTCTTTTAACAAAGTGCATTTGGATATTTAAAGGTAATGCATTATTTTGAGCTCTATACATAACTGATAAAATATTATAGTCTACCAAATCATGGAACTTCAATAATTTTAGTTGATAAAATAATGTACTTGATGGATGACGGTAATGCTTTCTAGTGATAATTCTTACAGCTCTTTTCTGTAATACAAAAATAGGCTTTGTGATTGTTTTACACGCTTTCCCCCAAACATCAATACAATAGATTAAGTGTGGAACAATGATTGTGTTATACAACAAATACAGAGCTTTATCATTCAATAGGTCTCTGACTTTGTACAGTACTGCTATCGATCTAGCTATTTTTATTCTTACAGAATTTATGTGTTGTTTCCATGTCAGTTTGTCATCAATGATAACACCCAAAAACTTCACCTCATTCACTCTACAAATCTCAACATCCTCAATTTTGAGTGGAACATCAACAGTTTTCTTTTTATTACCGAATATCATGTAATTAGTTTTTTCTAGATTTAATGATAATTTATTTATTTTAAACCAAGTTTGTATCTTGACAAATTCTGTCTTTATCAATTCTAACATTTGTTCTATATCTTCACCTGAACAGAAAAAAGTGGTATCATCAGCGAAAAGTACACATTTAAGGAGTCCTGACACATTTACCAAGTCATTCACATATAAAATAAAAAGCTTTGGTCCAAGTACAGAGCCTTGGGGAACTCCACATGTGATATTACAGAGGTCAGATCTTACATCATTTATTTGTACAAATTGTTTCCTATTTTTTAAGTAGCTAGATACCCACTGTAATGCTGGTCCTCTAATACCATATTTGTTCAGTTTTTCAAGGAGAATGGTGTGATCAATAGTATCGAATGCTTTTTTTAAATCAACAAAGATACTGATACAATGTTGTTTTTGATCGACAGCAGTAGTTATTTGCAAACACTAACATGAGAACAATCTTTTGATTTTTTTTTCACACAAAATCAATACAATAATGGACGTTAATGGACGATGTTAGGCCATGNTCGCAGCGAGACAGGGACATCTAATCACCAATATCCCTGCTGACTGAGATTTATTTTCGAGATGTTACATGAAACTTCCTCAGAGGAGGTGCTAACCTATTTATGTACGAGTATCAAAATGGGAATTGGAAATGACACACAAAAAAAAGACAAGAAGACTGGGAACTTGTCAAAAGAGTTTTACGTTATCATCTTAAAGCAGTGGGCCAAAAAGTGAGACTCGGGTGAAAGTTTGCATTCATCCAGTTTATTTTGCTTGTTTGTGATGGGGTGGGATGGGAGGGCTGGCAGTCCCTTCATGAGTAGGAATTCCCAGAACCTCTCCTCAGCTTACTCTTCCAGCAGTTCTAGAAGACGCTTTTCTAAAGCAGACATCACATTGTTGTTTTCTCCCCAGCAGGTTCTTGATATTTTCATTTTACTTTCATTTACCCTTTATTTATCCAGGTAGTCTCATTGAGCCACGAGAACTCATTTTCAAGAGAGACCTGTTTAGGGAGCAGATGTTGAGTGTTAAGGGCCTTTCACAGGGGCCCAGAGTGGGGCGAATGAGGGTGGAGACAGGTGTGGGTGTTTCACCTTTTTCCACCCAATTTTTTTGATGTTGTCGGTACCGGGGCTTGAACCGGCGATCTTCCGATCACAGGTCCACCGTCTAACCACTGCGCCACCACTCCCCCAAAGTACTGTTTGATTCAAGTGCTTTAAGAGTTCAAACTGCATCTTCTTGCCAAACGTCCAGACATTCTCAGGCCAATTATATTGATGCAGCAGGTTTATGCTGATAGTCCATCTTGGAGTTGTGAACAAGACTCAGATGTTTTCAACCTTCTCCACTTGAGGAAGAAGCTAATTGTCAATCCATGTATTTTTTTTTTTCCATCCGAGGGCCTTAGCTTCACAGTTGCTAATTCCCATTTTGACTTTGATCTACCTTAGTAGTAACTTTAGACTTGAGTGAAATAAACTCCATCAAACATCAGGGATGGTTCCAGAACTGGCGATGTGGACTGAGGTAAGATCTACTGACTTTATTGCTAATCCATTAAACTTGTGAAGTTCTGACTATAAAATTACATTCCAAGTCATGTAAAGTTTAAACAGCTTGAGATTAAACTTCTATGGCCTCTCTACCATTGATCGATGCACTGGACTTTTACAGCATTCTTTGAAAATAGATCTACACAATTGAAAGTGACCAGTTGTTTGCAGGGATTGCAGATATAAATTCCTCACTTGGAGTCTTCATAAAACAAAATAAAGTACCGGTACATACGTATATCCTGTGTGCTTGAAAGCCTTTGCTATTTGTTCCCATTTCCTTTATCAGCACAAAAAAAATGGTCTTACCTTGTGACTGAATTTTTATCTCTGAGTTTAAGCCTTCTGATGTTGTAAACTGCTATAATTCTGGACATGTCTAAAATAGAATGGAAATTGAAATGGATAGAACACTAATCATAAATACACACATACATACATACATACATACATACATACATACATACATACATACATACATACATACATACATACATACATACATACATACATACATACATACATACATACATACATACATACATACATACATGCCTACATACCTACATACCTACATACCTGCATACATGCATACATGCATACATGCATACATGCATACATGCATACATGCATACATGCATACATGCATACATGCATACATACATACATACATACATACATACATACATACATACATACATACATACATACATACATACATAAATACATACATACATACATACATACATACATACATACATATATGTAATAATAAAAAAAAGCTCTTTGAATACATACATACATACAAGATCAGATCCAAAGCCAAACGACCAAATATTTGTTTGTGTACAGTAGTAAAAAAGAAGCAAAAGGATAGAAAAAAAGGTAGAAAATCTATGAAACAATCTGTTGCTACATTAATGCACCATTTATTGCATTATGTATAGTGAATGGAGAAAGAAGGGTGACACTCGTGCCTCACTTCACTACACTTATTATTTTGCACTCGTTAAAGCAGGGCACCAGCAAGTCAGTTTACTGACCAGCAACAGATTAATTAATGTAAATTAATGTAAAAATTAATTAAAGTCCAGTTGATCTTGTATTGAACGCCTTTTTTTGAATTTATCATGTCCCGGACGGCTGAGAATCTTCACCAGCATATTGATGACTGTATTCACCCTTTAATGATCAGAACTCAGTCACTGAAGTAGAATCTGTTAATTACATGGGGATTTTATGGACACACAAAGTTGTAATGTATCAAACTTGAACTATTTCTGGAAACAAAGCGGAGAAAATGTTTCTCATGTTATACAATTTCACCTGGTTTCATAATGATAAATGCAAATAATAAATCAACATCAATCATGATTTACGCATGTCATAATACAATTAAAACAATTGCATTCAGGAATTTGTTTTTCTTCAACAATTAATTAAAATGTATGTGTAAACAATAAGTGTTTAGGACAATGAGTGTTTAAATATGTTGGGCATTCACGTCCAAGTAGATTAAAAATAATCCTGCTCAGGGTTGTTATGAGAGATGATCTGAAGGTCAGGGGTCATAGACTGGATAACACATATTCATGCTACAGCACAAGCAGTACAGCTAATAACATTTAAGTTATTTTTATTTTATTTAGGACTTTTGTGGTTGCATTGGATTCTGTCAAACTTGTGTCTAATTTAAATTTATTTAAATCGCTGCATCATCTGGGGTGCTGTAACTTATGATTTTTTGTTTCTAAATTCATATTGATTACCATAAATAACTACAGACATGGTGCCATCGTTGTGTTAGATAACATTCACAAAAAAATATTTTAACTTTAAGTTTTTCTAATCTTTTAAATGCAGGCATAAGTACGGAAAACAAAGCAAAATAAAGGTCCAACTCAGTCTTGCCCCAAAAAATGCCACTATTGATTTTTAAAGGGTGTGGTGTTTACTGCTATTGATTTTTAGTAGCAAAAGAATCTGCTAAAGTTTCAGCTGAGTGCTAATCTGAGGGTTTTAAGTAAAGAATGGAAACAGTCACTTCTACCATTACACTGTAGACAGACAGAGTTTTACTCTTGACCTTGGCTGATGACTCTTTCTAATGATTAATAACCCATGATGGCACTTTCTTTGAAAGTACTGTCTAAGTTAATATCTTCTTCACAAAAGGAGTATACTACACCACTTTTACTGTACAGATGGGATAGTTGGGACAACAAGTCAACTGTTGATAAATGTGGACAACAGTCTACATTATTTATTGTAACAAAAATATTTTTCTGTGACAGACCACTTTTTGACAATTTAAAGAAAATTCCAGTCTTAAACTTGTGTTTGTGCAAACATGTTGCTTTTCAGATCTATTTTCATATTTCTTCTTTCAAATTATTTAATTGACCACAATCAATCACACCATCATCCCCCAACAGCTCATCCTTAAACTGGACAGTCTGGGGCTGAACACCTCAATGTGTAACTGGCTGCTAGACTTCCTGACCGGGAGACCACAGACAGTACGAGTCGGGAGTAACACATCTAGCACCATCACATTGAACACAGGGGCCCCACAAGGATGTGTGCTGAGCCCCCTTCTATTCACCCTGCTAACACACGACTGCACACCATCATACAGCTCCAACCACTTCATCAAGTTTGCGGACGACACAACAGTGGTGGGTCTCATCAGCAACAACGATGAGACGGACTACAGGAACGAGGTGAGCCGCCTGGCCTTGTGGTGCGGACACAACAATCTCACTCTCAACGTGGAGAAGACAAAGGAGATTGTTGTGGACTTCAGGAAGAGGGATGCCCAACATGCCCCTCTGACCATCAACAGCACCGCAGTGGAGAGAGTAGACAGCACCAAGTTCCTGGGAGTGCACGTCTCAAAGGACCTGTCCTGGAGCAGGAACACTGCAGCACTGGCAAAGAAGGCTCACCAGCGTCTCTACTTTCTCCGCAAGCTGAAAAGGGCTGGAGCTTCAACCCCCATCATGAGCACCTTCTACAGAGGTGCCATAGAAAGTGTCCTGACCAGCTGCATCACTGTGTGGTTTGGTGCATGTACTGCATCCTGCCGCAAGAGCCTCCAGCGCATTGTGAGAGCAGCTGAGAAGATAGTCGGCACCTCCTTCCCCTCACTGCAGGACTTACACAGCAAACGCCTCACTCGGAAAGCCCACTGCATGGCAGGTGATCCCACACACCCACTACACAGCTGCTTCAGACTGCTGCCATCAGGGAGGAGACTGAGGAGTCTCCAGGCTCGAACCAGCAGACTGAGAGACAGCTCTGTTCATCAGGCAGTCAGAATGCTAAACACTCTGCCTGCTCTGCCCCCCTCCCATTTGAACTGCCTTAACACTAAAACTTTCTCACACATTACCACACAACACAAAGATTTTAACACTGGACTCTGTGTCATCAAACGGGTTATTCACTAAACTCTCGGTCATGTGCTCATACAGTTTGCACTACTTCTCATACTTGCACTAATGTTTGTATTACATCACTGCCTATAATCATAATACTGTTTACATTCTCTGTTTACATTTATTAATACTGTTTACTTTTATTACTACTGCTTACATGTAATTACTACTGTTTACATTTACACTACTCTAATATCTACACCACTGCTGATACATATACAGTGTGCTCTGAACGGTCTTATTTAGGGATGCCCAATGTGCCTTACTGCATATGCCACTTTTTGCCTCTATAACAACATCAACTACTACCTCATACATATACTGTGTACATTAACTCATACGCTGCTTTGCCACTTTGCAAATGTCAATGCTAGAAACCTTTAGTTTATTTTAGTTATACTTTTTATACTCTTTTTTTATACTAGTATGCAAAAACTCAGGACAGTATTATGTTCATTAAATGTTTAATGTTTTAGTTTTAGAGTTGGTGTAAATTTTCATACTCTTATACCACTATGCAAAAAACTCAGGACAGTGTTAGTTTTACTATTTTATGCTTATGTCTATTATTATATGTTTCAGTGTTTCAATGTTTAGATGTTTACTGTTGCACCGAGGGACTGAGAGAAACGCAATTTCGGTCCTGTGTATGTCCTGTACAGTACATATTGCAGATCTGACAATAAAGTTGACTTTTGACAATGCCGATTAATTTGTTTTTATTATTATTATTATTTTTATATATCTTTGGTGCACAGGATTTGGCATCCACCAGTCTTAAAACTGCTTTCTAGGATTTCTAAATGTAACCAATACTGTAACACAAGAGACATTGTTCTTTTCCTAAGTGCTTCACTGTTATTAGAGAAACTGAGATGCTCAAATGAGTGTCAGTTCAATATGCAGTTCACTCAGCAGCCACGGATTTTTGCACACTGCAAAAATAAGATAAATGTAAACATTTGCACACATTTTAAAACAGAGATGTAGGAAAAAGGAGCAAAATAAACATTAATAGGCCACCTAGGAAGCTTGCAATCCAGCCCATAAGAAGATGTTCCTCAAAAGGAATTTCCATGGAATCTTAAAAAACCCACTACTGTATATACATCTATACATATATAAAGTATATATCAAGCCATCAATG
>JBBPBX010064281.1:0-15947 GCA_038048925.1 Garcialebias charrua | reverse complement strand
TCCACAATTCAGGGTTCTTTTATTTGGGGGGGGTGGGGGTCTTTTTTTTTCTTTTTTTTTTTTATCTTATGGCAATTTATTTAAAAAATAAATTAAAACTCTAGCAACCCCAAAGTAGATGACTTTTCCAGTCAGACAGCATGGATAATGCTTGGTGATAATGCAGCATTCCTCATATATGAAAGTCAAAGTTTTTTTATTGTCATATGTCATGGCGGTCTTCAGACAGGTAGGAACTGTTGCTAGGGTGAGGGAGGAGTTAAAGATGTTGGCCAGCACCTCGCAGAGCTGATCGGCACAGTCTTTCAGCACCTTCCCAGGGATGTTGTCTGGGCCAGTTGCTTTGTGGGGATTAATCTTCTTGAAAGTACTCCTCACTTTGGCGGAGGTCACAATGAGAAAGTCTTCTTCTGGTGGTGAGGTGAGTTTAATGCTAGGTGGTCTGTCCGGGTTTTCAAATTATGTGTAGAACCTGTTGAGGGCATCAGGCAGTGATGAATCTCAAGGGCTTTTAAACACTTAATGCCCTCCACATGCTCCGTGTGTCTTCTGAGGTGAATTGACCCTGGGCCAAAGTGGACCTCCAGCTAGATTTGCTAACATAAAAATGTTGCTATGCTGACACTATTAGCTATGTTGTTAGTTATGTTGCTAACATAGCTAGTGTTGCTAACATAAAAATTTAAAGTGGAGGGGTGGATGTGAAAAAAGTAGGTGAATGGAATGCATTATTTTCTGATAATAAATGTGTGTGGGTGTGTGGGGGGGGGGGGTGTCACATTTATACTGTATTTGGTTTCAGCAAGGTGATGTTTACCCAAATATGCTAACATGTAATAAAGTGGCTGGGAGTTTGTGGGAGCATTTGTAACAGATCTGACAAAATTAATAATGTCTTTTTTGGAAGGGTTGAAGGAGAAAGTTCATTTTCACTAAAAACAAGAAGGCAACAAAACTACCACAAGACTTATGGAACAATGTCCTTTGGAAAGATGAGTATAAGTTAGACATGCTAACTCTTATTAGTGCAAACACCACACATAAACTGCAATGTATGGTTGTGGAGATGTGATTGGTGGTTCTTGTTTTACAACCTAAGTACAGTACTGTATTTTCCGGTCTATAAGTCACACATTTTTGCCTAATTTGCATGCCCTGTGACTTATTGAGCAGTGCGACATGTTTATGGATTTTTTTCCCCATATTTATAGACCAATTTTTTTGCTCAGATATGACCGTTTTTCATTTTGGCAAAAATGGTGCAGTACCACTTTCGGCCGCTAGGGGTGCAGTACCACTTTTGTCCGCTAGGGTACACCGACCGTTCCCACCTCATGTGTTTGACGGCAGCCTCCTCTGGTCGGACTTACTCTGTCGCTGCCCGGCCTCCTGCTCTGGAGGTATGAACTACGAAACCACAGGACAGATTTTTTTGAATTTTACAGAAAGTAATTACTAGATGGACATTTACAAACTGTTACCTGTATGAGACATTTGAGATAAAATTCAATGTTTTAGCTTCGTAAATTTGCAGTGGTTAGCTTTGTTGTTTTTCCGGGTACTTTTTAGCAAATAGCTCATGAACCACAGGACAGATTTTTATGAAACTTACAGAAAGTAATTACTAGATGGAGATTTACAAACTGTTAGCTGTAGGAGATGTTTGAGATAAATTTCAATTTACAGTATTTATAATTTATTTTCGCAGCGCGCGCGACCGTTTGGAAGACGTCAAAGCGAAATAATTTAAATCCAGCTGATTTGACAATTACGTGCATTTATTAAGGAAAAGTTCAGCTAAGACACATCTTTGCTATTATTTTCAGCAAACAAATAATTGTTTTTACCGTGTTAATCTTGTTAAAGTCCTTCCGTGTGGCAGCCATTTGCATCAGAGCTAACCACCGGTCCACATTTCAGGTTGTCAGCGGTGACGCGTAACATACGCGTTGCGTCAGCGGTGACTCATAATAGATGCAACTTAAATAGAGGTGCAACATGTTTATGGATTTTTCCAATTTATTGCCAATAATTGCACATTGTGACTTATAGAGAGGTGAGACTTATAGACCAAAAAATATGGTACCTTTCAGTCATTGAGATGACCAAGAACTCATCTGCAGACCAAAGTATAGTACCGCCAAAAGTAGGGATGCACCGATCCACATTTCTCACTTCCGATCCCATACCGATACTTATTAACTCAGTATCGCCCGATACCGATACTTTCCCGATCCGATACTGTTCAGGTATTTGACTCTGTATAATGAAACTTTTGCACCCAAACTATTCATTTTAACATTGTGTGAGATAAACCCAATGAAGACACTCTTAAGCCTTACAATAGGGAACCCCCCTATTGTAAGGCTTAAGAGTGTCTTCATTGGGTTTATCAGAGTCAGAGAGTCTTTATTGTCATTTGCACCGCATGTGGTACATGAGATGAAAACGAGATTATGTACACGAGGTCCCAGTTACATCCAACAACAATGAAAGAGAAAAACAGTAATAACATCTAGAACTAACTAAGAAAACATCAACTAGTAATACACTAAGCCTAATATAGTGGGAATAAACAGCAGCACGAACATGAGTTTGTATGAGCAGATGGTCACAGATGAACACAGATGAACACAGCAACAAGAAAACAGATCAGCATCAGCATGATGTGATATTTTGCAGTGTTTATTTTTTATTTTATTTTTATTTATTCATGAGTCTAACAGCCTCAGGGTAGAAGCTGTTCCTCAGTCTAGTGGTTCTACACTTGATGCTCCTCAANTGTGATATTTTGCAGTGTTTATTCTTATTATTTATTTATTCATGAGTCTAACAGCCTCAGGGTAGAAGCTGTTCCTCAGTCTAGTGGTTCTACATTTGATGCTCCTCAACCTCCGTCCTGAGGGGAGTGGGGCAAAAGAGTGAGTGTGCTGGGTGAGTGAGGTCTTTCATGATGCAGGTGGCTCTTTTCCTGCATCTGGAGGTGTAAATGTCTGTGATGGTGGGGAGACTGACTCCAACAGACTTCTGTGCAGCCTTCACCACTCTCTGCAGAGCTTTCCTCTCTTCAACTGTGCAGCCTCCATGCCACACGTTGATGCTGGAGCACAGGATGCTCTCCACTGCACACCTGTAGAAGGAGGTGAGAACTGGGCTGCTCAGACCAGCTCGTCTCAGCCGTCTGAGGAAGTAGAGTCTCTGATGACCTTTCTTGATCAGGCTGGTGGTGTTGTTGCTCCAGCTGAGGTTATCATTCATGTGTACACCCAAGTATTTGTAGCTGGAGACCACTTCCACTGCAGACCCGCCTATTATCAATGGGGCATGGGTGTGTTTGTTCCTTCTGAAGTCCACAATCATCTCCTTTGTCTTCTTCACATTCATGTGAAGATTATTCTCTTTGCACCAGCTCTCCAGGTGTTCCACCTCCTGTCTGTAGCTGGACTCATCATTGTTTGTGATGCATCCCACCACCGCTGTATCATCTGCAAACTTAACAATATGACAGCCTGGAAGTGTGGCTGTACAATCATATGTGAGCAGAGTGAACAGAAGGGGGCTCAGCACACATCCCTGAGGAGAGCCAGTGCTGAGGGTTATGGTGGAGGAGGAGAAGTTGTGGATCTTCACGGACTGTGGTCTGTCTGTTAAGAAGTCTAGTACCCAGTTACAAATAGAGGGGCTTAGTCCAAGTGTAGATAGTTTGTCTATCAGAGTTTGGGGGATCATGGTGTTGAAGGCAGATGTGAAGTCCACAAAGAGCAGACGCACGTATGAGTCTTTCTGATCCAGGTGGGTGAGAGCAGTGTGGACCACGGAAGAAATGGCGTCCTCTGTTGATCGGTTCTCACGGTATGCGTATTGATGAGGGTCCTCATTGATGTTGACGGTTGCCTTGATGTGGGACATGACCAGTTTCTCAAAACATTTAGCGACTATCGGGGTGAGGGCCACCGGTCTATAGTCATTCAGACCAGTCACTGTGGAGCTCTTTGGGACTGGGATGATGGTCGCGGTCTTCAGGCAGGTGGGAACTGACTCCAGTGCAAGTGAGGTGGTGAAGATGTCAGCCAGCACCTCACAGAGCTCGTCCGCACATTATCTCACACAATGTTAAAAAGGGCAGTCACAGATTGTGATTGAACACAAGTGCTCTTTGAAGCTGGATCGGAAAAGTATCGGCAGGTTTGATCCGATACCCGATACTTAAATAATGCTGGTATCGGATACCGATACCAATACTGGATCGGATCGGCCCCATCCCTAGCCAAAAGATGGGACAGCTGTCCAGTAGCTGAAGCTTGAAACAAACTGGGTCAGTAATCCCCCAAATCAGCAGAGCATCTACAACACAACAGCTGAAAACTAAAGAATTACTACTGTTTACATCTAGACTTTTTATATCTACACTACTACTGATATACAGTATACAGTATATTCTTTTTACTAGCCTTATTGCAGAATGCCACTTTATCTCTATACCAATATCAACTACCTCATACATATACTGTGTACAATAACCTCATATGCTGCTTTGTCACTCTTTACAAATGTCAAATGCCAGAACCTTCATTTATTTTATAGATATACTTTTTATACTTTTTACTTCGGGACAGTATTACACTCTATTTCATTTTATGATTATGTTTATTAAATGTTGGTGTTTTTGGTGTTGGTGAAACTTTTTATACTTTTATACTACTATGAAAAACTACTATGCAAAAAACTCAGGACAGTATTACACTCTATTTCATTTTATGATTATGTTTATTAAATGTTGGTGTTTTGGTGTTGGTGAAACTTTTTATACTTTTATACTACTATGAAAAACTACTATGCAAAAAACTCAGGACAGTACTAAACTTTTATTATTTCATTTTATGCTTGTTTATTAATTGTTTAGTGTTTAAATGGTTACTGTTGCACCGAGGGACTGAGAGAGAAATGCAATTTCAATCCTGTGTATGTCCTGTACATATTGCAGTTTTGACAATAAAGTTGACTTTGACTTTGACTTTGACTTACGTTCACCAACTGAAAGTTACGCCAAAAATACACTACATGCGGTCCGCTCTGCAGGTCGCAGCTGAGCGTCTCAAACTCCAATTTCCACTACCTCCGCTCAGCTCAGGTCCGCCTGCATGCGCCGCTCCGAGACGCATGCGCGGGATTTGCGGGATCGCGCGATAAATCAAGTGATAAATAAGTAAGTCAGAACAAAACAATTCATTCGGTGGAAGAAGGAGAACAACAGTAGAGACTGCTGCCTTGATCTTCTCTCGTAAATGAGCGACAGGACATGGTTTGAGCAACAGGAAGTGATGTATTACATTTCAGAATAAAATACTTTATTTATTTATTTATTGTATTGCGTTTGTAGGCGTAGTCATAAATGATAGTTTGAAAGCATTTTTGTACAAATAAATCCGTATAGAGCTAGGATTAAGTCCGCCCGTGGTGATTTTATTTTGTAAATACGGAAGTTGTGCTCGTTCCTTTTCCTGTTGGTGCGACGTAATCTTCAAAAGTTGACTCCGCACAGCTCCGGCGTCCGGCAGAAATAGAAAAATTTCTAATTTTGACGGACTGCCGTCCGCTCTCCGCAGCTCGCTGCCGCCGTGCGGAGCCAGTGTAAATTGTCTCATTGATTATAATGGGTGCGTATTTGCTGCGGAGGTCGGAGCGGAGCGGGGCGGAGCCGTAACGCATGTAGTGTATTTTTGGCGTTAGTGAACTTTCCATTTTCTGTGACTGTGCTATCAAGTTGTGTTCCTGAAACATGGGCAATTCAAAAATTCATTATTTCAATTCAATTCAGTTTCTTTATACAGCACCAGTTCATAACAAGTCATCTCAGGACACTGTACAAAGAAGTAAGAATGATAAACTCATATAAAAATTATCAACTGTGGGGCAGCTGTGGATGAGTGCTTTAAGGAGTCGTCCTCCAATGGGAGAGTTGGTGGTTCGATTCCACTAGCAGTCAAATGTTGAAGTGACCCTGGGCAAGACACTGAATCCCTCATTGCCTTCCATGTGTGTCCCATTGGTGTATGAATGAGAATTAAAGCACTGATTAATCTTTGTATAGCTCTAGTAGAGTGCTGTATGAATAGGTAAATGAGGGCACAGGTTGTGTTATAAAGTGCTTTGAGTATCTCGATAAGATAGAAAGGTGATATATTAAGTACAGTCTATTTACCATATCTAAATTATAATTAATTATAGCCTATTCAAATCACATCACAGCCAGTGCATTATGAAATGATGACAATTATAATGTTGGGTAAAGCTTATAATCTTCTCAGGTCCACATGCAAGTCTGTTGCAGCTGAGTTAGATTCCACCAGTCAACAAAACTTTCACAGCACCTGTAAATTAAGAGCACTTGGACTTGAACTGAATCTTCTGAGAAGCACACATCAGAGTTGAGAGGCACAAGTCTTCACTACCCGTAGACTGCAGCTGTTCTGGCTGCTGCCTCGGAAGACTGAATTCTAGTTGAAGATCATGTGACTTAATCTTCATGAAAGGTGATAGATGGACAGGATGTATCAGCATTGTTTAAAAGTGAGAAAGTGGAAGTGGGTACAACAGGAACTGTGGATCTGGTGTTAGGCAACAATAGATCTCCCCACACACGCACGCATGCACGCACACACACACACCATACAAGTAATAAAAAGTGGAGGAAGAGACAGCTGGCAACACAGGTGCTGATGGTGATGTCCAGGGGCTCATTTCCAGCCAAATGGATGAAGCTGCAGGACAAGCAGAGCTGTGAACTATTGTCAAACCTGTTAAAGAACAAATTAAGTGCCACCCTTTTCTCACTCAAAAGGGCTTTGATGTCATTAGTAACCAATGGCATGCTGTTTGGGAGCCAGCACACATATTTTAATGGTACAGTGTTGTCCACACAAAAGTTTATGTATTCTGTGACAGTCTTTGGGGCAGTCAATGCCCTCCATATGAGGTGAACACATGGCATTCCAGTCAGTAACTTTGAAACAGTAATGCAGAGCTTCACTGTCCTTATTTGTTAACTAGCTAACAGTCCTGATGGTGGTGGGCTGCATCTTAACCAGAGGGGAAGGAGGTGCATTGTAGTACAGCTGCATGCTTCTTTAATATGAGCATAATTTAAGTCTAGTGGTCTGTTCAGGTAGTCATGATTGAAAGAATGAAAGCCTCCGGTATCTGATGTCTCGCTGTGATTGAGTAAATAGCATTGCAAACTGCGATTGCATTTCTTAATGGTTCAGTTGGTAGAGCTGCGCGCCTTTCAGCAGGAAAGTCGCTGGAGCTAATCCCAGGGGACCTTTCTGGGCAGAGTTTGCATGTTCTCTCCGTGCATGTGTAGGTTTTCTCTGGGTACTCCAGTTTCCTCCCACAGACCAAAAACATGCATGCTAGACCGATTGGTAACTCTAAATTGTTCCAATGTGTGAGTGAGAGAGTGCATGGTTGTTTGTCTTGTTTGTCTCTAAGTGTCCCTGTGATGGACTGTAGAGCTATCCAGGGTGTCCCCTGTCTCTCACAGTGATGACTGGATATGGGCACCAGTGACCCCTGCAACCTGGAAAGGAAGAAGTGGGTAAAGATAATTCATTCAACCTTTATTTGGACAGGTTAATCCCATTGAGCCTCGAGGACTCATTTACAAGAGAGACCTGATTTTTTAACAAAAAGTGATGACAACAATGGATAACAACGATAACAATAGACAGTCATAAAATAGGCATACAAATTTGGATGGATCGATTAATGCAAACAACAATGGTAGATTAATGTGAGAACTCCTCATCCTTGTAGTATGGATGGAGCCCCACAACTATCAGTTTTACAGCAGAGCTGCATACAACACATGCTCCTATAGAGACATACATTAAACCCTATTTGTTTTATGGCAAATAACTGTTGGGGCCGATTTATACTCTACAAGGCTTTACAAACCTCTTCTAGCTCATGTGCTGTGAGGCATTCTTTTTTGCATGATAGACAAAGAGAAACTGCAGTGTGGAACACCGGAACCCAAAAGGTACTTTGTACTTGGTGGAGTATAAATAAGCCTTTAGAGTCAGCACTGTTTATCCATCCATCATTCATTATCTTTTACCCGCTTCTTCTATTTTGAGTCACGGGGGTCAGCACTGTTTATTTGATAGGAAAACCTCTCATCAACTACACTGAAAAAACTGTGAATAGAGGTTACTTAAAAAACCTTAGGTAACAAAGTGACAATTAATATTATTAAGTAGATTTTAATTTCAAAAAGTTTATGTAAAATAAAGAGAAAATGGTAATTAAATTTAATTAAAAAAACTAAGTAGATTTTAATTACATTAAACTGTACATTTATGTAGGATTTAGGAACAAAATCTCAAATTTATGGTTAAAATGACTAATTTTTAATGCAAAATTTAATTTAAATTAAATTAATATATAAGGAATATTACTTTGAATTTACTATTAATTTAGGGAAAATGGTAATTAAATTTAATTAAAAAACTAAGTAGATTTTAATTACATTAAACTGTACATTTATGTAGGATTTAGGAACAAAATCTCGGTTAAAATGACTAATTTTTAATGCAAAATTTAATTTAAATTAAATTAATATATAAGGAATATTACTTTGAATTTACTATTAATTTAGGGAAAAATGACTAAAATTAAATTTCTTCTTAATCCCTTATCTGGAGTTTTCTGGAGTTTTTTTTGTAAAAAGTCAAGTAATCGCTCCCTCCTCCCTCCTCCTCTCCCTCTGCTGAGTGAAATGAACGAGGAAGAGCCTCAGGTTGTCACGAGAGAATTAAACTTGGGTTTTACGTTGCTGCCCGAGTCCCTGCATATTTTCTGGCCTTATGGTGAGCTGGACCAGAGCTACATGGTTTTATTTTTTAAGACGTTTTATTTCCATAAACACAGAATATCCAGTGGTAGCGAGACGACATGCAGCAGGGAGTGGAGCAGATCTCAAGTTCACGAGAGCAGAGGAAGCAGACCATATATGGCTCTGAGGGGGAGGGAGCAGAATGCTTTTCCTGTTCAAAAATGTTCTAAGATCCAATGGTCTTGTTCCTCAGCAGAGGCCACGCCTCCAGCAAGAATCGGTTTTCTATTAAGAGATCCCAGACCCTTGTCCGAAGCGAAGTGAAGGGCAGGGTCTGGTTTTAACCAGGCTAGTTAAGCACCCTCTCCCCAAGTAATCTTTTACCTACATCAAGCAGTTGGACTAAGCTGTGGCCTCTCTGAGTTCTGGCCTTGTTTTAATTGGTGATGGCAAGCCTGCGCGCCCCCTCTCCCAATTCTCAGCCTATCCTTTCATCCGTGTGTCTCGTTTTGTATCCAGGCCATAGCTGGTGGTGCCAGCCACTTTGCTGAGTTGCAGTTTTTTTACTTGAGTAAACTGCCTAAAGTAAGGAGCATGGATGGCTCTCACACCCTTTTTTTAACCCTTATTTATTCAGGTAGTCTCATTGAATTACAAGGACCCATCCCCCCCAAGAAAGACATGTAATCAACAGCAATGTGAGCACCTGGGTGTGATGAGGCTAAAGGCTGAGATACACTTGAGCGTCCTCAGGTACGCCACTCTACGCGCGCATTTTGTGCGCATGTGTTTTGCTGCTATACTTCAGAAACTATCAGCTTTCAAACGCTCGCGTTCTCCTTGTTGTAATATGAGCAGCTGCGCACGGAGGGGACTCAACTGAGCTCGCTGATTGGTCACTTGCTGACACGCCTACTGAAATGATTGACAGCTTTCAGTCAGCTCATGTAGCTCGCTGAAGACCGCGGCGGTGTTCTGATACGGTGTTTCTACTATATATGTTATAAAAAGTTCTCTCAGAAATAAAAATAATAACAGGGAGTGCTTTTCCTGCAGCACACAGCCCACCAGGGATATTTAAAACATCGCGCACCCAGGTAGGACCTGAATTCATTCATTTCATTCATCGAGTGAACGGAGGAAGAAGCGGTTACTTGACTTTAGGCAAAAAAACAAAAGAAAAGGCCCGATCAGCGATAAAGAAGGGGAATTTATTTCATTGACGTACGTACGTTGCGTATAGGCGTATCGTGAGAACGCTCAAGTGTATCTCGGCCTTAAGGGGCCTTTTACACAGCGCGTGTTTTGAGTGAAACCGCTCCTTTCTCTCTAAATTTCTGCTCATCGTTTACACAAGACCAGTGACCCCCCTCACATGCGCGCGCGTACGCACGCGCGGACAGCCGGCATTTCTATCAACAACAGTTGCGGTGGACTGGACACACACCACTTTTTGAACTACAACTGATGGAATATATTTTGATTCTCATATTTAATTAATCTACACCTGAATTACCTGCATCTGTGTTGGAAGAGACACAGCTGGATACAGTTCTTATGTCACTGTTTATTGAACGAGGCAGGCCGATATTTCACGTGTCACGCTGCACAATAACATACTAAATAATAACAGTTGAACAATAATAAACAATATTTTTGTTAGCATGGGAGATATATAAATTTATCTGAGCTAAATTAATCTATCTGGACTCAAGTTACGTGATTTAAACGATGCATAACATGCTGCTTTTCAAAGTTGAAAATGAACACACTGTAGCGTGTGAAGAAGGAGAAACAAACTGATCTGCAAGCAGTTGCCTTTAATCCTTCGAGCGTCAGAACCAGTTACAGAATGAATGAATGAACACACGAACACTTCTTCTTCTTCCCTTGGTCAAACCTGGGGAGCACCTCGCTGGCTCCTCCTACTGGGTGAGAGAGAGATGAGGCCACATACCTCACCAACACACCACACAGCCCCCCCCCCGAACACCCAGAAGGGCAAATACAAAACATATCAGTCTCTCACAGGGGCCCTAATCAACCTGCCGAACCGACTGCGTCGACCCGGGGGCGGAGAAACAGCTGGCACCCGTGCAGGAACAACATTTTGTGCCACAGGGGGAGGAACACAGTTGGGGGGAGAAAACGGAAGATGGGGTCGAGCAGGAGGGCGGCCGCGTCTAGGAACCTGAGCCGGCAACACCTCATCATCAGCCAACACATAGGCTGGCTTCAGGCGGTCCACTGTAACCAGCTCTCTACGCCCACCCATGTCTAAAACAAAACTTTTCGCGCCCCTTTCGAGCACCCGAAACGGCCCGTCATACGGAGGCTGGAGGGGCGAACGGTGGGCGTCACGTCGCACAAAAACAAAACGGGCAGACTGGAGTGCAGTGGGCACAAACGCCTGCGGGAAACAATGGTGCACAGGACCCGGAACCAAAAGACCACTCTGCGAATAGGGGTCCACCGCTTCGGGGAACCGTGGAGCGGCAGCGTCTAACAAAAACTCCCCTGGGATTCGTACAGGCTGACCAAAAACCAACTCGGCTGATGAAGCGTTGAGGTCCTCCTTAGGAGCTGATCGCAACCCAAGCAGCACCCACGGCAAACGCTCCACCCAGCCAACGTCTGTTAGCGCAGCACGTAACGCCGCCTTAAGAGACCGATGGAAACGTTCAACCAACCCGTTAGCCTGAGGGTGGTAGGCGGTAGTGCGATGCACCTGCACCCCCAAGGAGCGCGCCATCTCGGACCAGAGCCCTGAAATAAACTGGGGACCTCTGTCTGAAGTGATGTCCGAGGGCACACCAAAACGGGCAACCCAAGTGGAGAGGAACGCACCAGCCACGTCGGAGGTAGTTGTGGAAGAAAGAGGAACGACCTCCGGCCACCTGGTTGTGCGGTCGACCACTGTAAGCAGGTGTGTGAAACCCCGTGATGGGGGCAGGGGACCAACTAAGTCCACATGCACGTGGTCAAAACGCTTGGCTGGAATGGGAAATGGTTCCAGTGGTGCCTTAGTGTGCCGGTGCACCTTGGCACGCTGACAAGCCACGCAAGCCGCTGCCCAACTCCTCACCTCTCTGCGTAAACCAGGCCACACAAAACGTGCGCTGACTAGTTTCACAGACGCGCGCACACCTGGGTGCGAGAGAGAGTGGACAGAGTCAAAAATGCGGCGGCGCCAACCTGATGGAACCACTGGGCGTGTCCGGCCTGTGGAAACGTCACACAGGATCAAAGGACCGCCCTCTCCCAATTTGACCTCCTCTAGCTTAAGCCCTGAAACGCCGGCACGAAGGGCAGTTATATCAGCGTCTCCCGGTTGGTCAGCGGCCATGGCAGAAAAATCTACCCCGAGGAGCACAGGACAAACGAGCACCCGTGACAGACAGTCTGCCACTGAGTTGGATTTTCCAGCCACATGGCGGACGTCCGTTGTAAACTCTGAAATGGCCGCCAAGTGTCGTTGCTGACGTGCTGACCAGGGCTCCGAAACTTTAGACATTGCAAACGTGAGTGGTTTGTGGTCCACATAAGCCGTAAATGAACGACCCTCCAGCAAAAAACGAAAATGCCGTGTAGCTAAGAATAGCGCCAACAACTCGCGGTCAAAAACGCTGTACTTGCGCTCGCAGTCCCGCAATTTACGGCTGAAAAATGCCAACGGCTGCCATGCGTCGCCAACGCGTTGCTCTACAACGGCCCCCACAGCTATATCCGAAGCATCAGTTGTCAACGCAATCGGGGCCTCTGAATCTGGATGGGCTAGGAGTGCCGCACTAGCTAACGCGGACTTAGCACCATCAAAAGCAGTGATCCGGTCCGGGGTCCAAACCACTGTGTCAGTCGCCTTCCTCGAGCGCAGGGCCTCGTAGAGAGGCTGCAGGAGATGGGCTGCATTGGGAATGAACCTGTTGTAAAAGTTCACCATGCCCAAAAACTCCTGCAACTTTTTAACCACCAGAGGACGTGGGAACTCTGCCACCGCCTGCACCTTGGCAGGCAATGGAACTGCACCCTGCGCGGAAATTCGATGACCTAAAAAATCGATCACCGGTAAACCAAACTGGCACTTAACCGGATTAATGATCAAGCCATGTGCATCCAAGCGCTGAAAAATTTCTTTCAGGTGCAACAGGTGCTCCTCGGTTGACGAGCTGGCCACCAAAATGTCGTCCAGATAGACAAACACAAAATCGAGGCCACGTAACACGGAGTCCATCAGCCTTTGAAAAGTCTGTGCTGCCCCCTTTAGTCCAAACGGCATGCGGAGGAACTCAAAAAGCCCAAAGGGGGTGATTACTGCAGTTTTAGGTACATCGCTGGACTGCACTGGGACTTGATGGTAGCCGCGCACCAGATCCACCTTAGAAAAAATGGAAGCACCCGACAACCGAACAGAAAAGTCCTGAATGTGCGGAATGGGGTAGCGATCAGGCGTCGTCACGTTATTTAAACGGCGAAAATCGCCACATGGGCGCCACGACCCGTCTGCTTTTGGTACCATGTGAAGGGGGGAGGCCCACGGGCTGTTAGAGCGTCTAACAATACCCAACCTCTCCATGGTACCAAACTCCTCTTTAGCGATGGCCAGTTTAACAGCGTCGAGGCGGCGTGCACGTGCGAAAACGGGCGGTCCCGTAGTGGGGATGAAATGCTCGACCCCGTGTTTAGTTTCTGAAGAGGAAAAAGCAGGTGTAGTTAGAGAGGGGAATTCTGCCAACAAACCTTGAAAAACATCTCCTGAAACTAAAACATTAGCATGAGTTAGCGGCCCAGCCCCCCCAGACACACATGGGAAAGTTGCAAAAGTTACAGCGTCAATAAGTCTGCGGTTAGCAACATCTACTAACAGTCCATGAGCACATAAAAAATCTGCCCCGATAATAGGAACAGTCACTGAGGCAACAACAAAGTCCCACTCGAACTCACGACCATGGAAAGAAACTGTTGCCCGTCTAGTGCCAAAAGTTCCAATGGGAGAACCGTTAGCAGCAGTTAGCAGTGGGCCACTGCCTCGGCTTGCTAATTCAGGTCCAACAGGGTGGACCAAACTCTTCTGGGAGCCAGAGTCAACCAGAAAACGACGTCCTGACAGGGAGTCTGTGACGAAGAGCAGCTCACCTCGCTCGCCAGCGCCCACAGCTGCTACTGAGCGCCGGCTTCCTCGTTTCCCGACACCCATGCACATGGTGGGATGCAGCGCTTAGCTTTGTTTGCGAACCTCCGGTGGTAGAAACAAAGGGAGCTCCCCCGCCGAGTTCGCGCGCCAACAGCTGAAACCGCCGCTGGCTCCTCCATCTCCATCTGCTCCGGCTCCACCGATGTACTCTGCACCGTGAACCGTCTGGTAGCCAGCAGGACCCGGTCCGCCTCCTCCGCCAAACCCCGGTAATCACCGGTAGATAAACAAGGGGAATTGGCCAAAGTAGCCCTCACTTGCGACGGAAGCTGGCGCAGGAAAATGTGAGGGAAAAGGAAACCCCCGTCGTCTGAACCAAGTAGCGACAGCATTTTGTCCATCATGTTCACAGCCGTGCCGTCACCCAAACCCGGCAGCGATAGCAGTTTATCAGCCCTCTCAGTTGAAGTCAAAGTGTACCTTCGAAGCAGAAACTCTTTGAGGGCGCCATATTTGCCCACGTGTGGCGGGTCGCGCAGCAGCGGCATGGCTTTGCGGGTGGACTGCTGATCCAGAGCCGACACGACCAAGAAGTACCTGGTTTCATCTGCGTTCACGCCTCGGAGGCGAAAGAGTGCCTCGATGTGCTGGAACCACGAAACCGGGTCACTCTGCCAGAACTCCGGGAGCTTAACACTCGCTGCGGGAGCAAAGTCGGCTGGGTTCGGCTGCAACAGCTGAGCGGACGTCGCGGCGGCGGGGTCCGAAGAAGAAACAACATCCTCTTCTGGTCTTGACATATTTCACGCGGGGTCACCAACTGTAGCGTGTGAAGAAGGAGAAACAAACTGATCTGCAAGCAGTTGCCTTTAATCCTTCGAGCGTCAGAACCAGTTACAGAATGAATGAATGAACACACGAACACTTCTTCTTCTTCCCTTGGTCAAACCTGGGGAGCACCTCGCTGGCTCCTCCTACTGGGTGAGAGAGAGATGAGGCCACATACCTCACCAACACACCACAACACCAGGTTTATTTTTTATTTATTTATTTATTCAACACCACAAACTGTATGTCACACAAACACTGATAATTAAACTGAACACTTTTAAAAACACGTTAACCGAACTGTAACGACTTTAATGAACTGGAGTCTGCTCTGTTTTCATCCTGGATACTGGACCACATCTGAACCGGTCCGCTTTGTGGAAGAACAGCTTCTTGACCTAGCAGGAAAAAAATAAATAAATAAAACTCAGTTTGTTGTTCTGTGATCGAAGTAAACACAAGAAAAAAATATTAAGAACATTGTTTACCTGCAACTCAGCTGATTTACATGGACTAAAGTCCGACATCGTCAACTTGGTTCTGGTCCGCTCAGCGTCTGGTGTGCAGCTTGTTAGATGAAGCGGGTCCCACTTGGTGTCAAATCTGGCAACTCTCATCCAAATTCCAGCTTTAACTTGTTAACTTGTTGACAACAACTTGTTGTTAGCTCAACTTTTATCCCCAGAGGAAAACAGACGAGGCAGCACGCATGCGCATTAGTGAAGGTTCAAAAATTCACAGCGCCATCTAATGGCCCGGCATGGTAACTACAGTGAATTCATGAGGGCGGGGGGGAGTCATATCCACAGAATTCGCTCGTATCAACGCAAAACTTTTTCCTCTAATTAACATACCCAAAACCTCAGTTTCCCCCCACCGTGTCAGTGTAAACAGGGCCTAAATGTTGAAGCAGCATGAAGCTTGTTTGCCCAGCCCCCAAAAAAATACATAAATTAGCTGCAGCATTGTACATGTATGTAACAATATAGGAGTTATTAGTCAGTTTACTGACTTACCTATAGTTTAGACGTGCAGGTATGAGCAGACTTTTAGCTGCACAAACTGCCACCAAAGTGCGGGGTCTCAACTTTTTCAGATTAAATCAACAAATCTAACGATGTGATTAGCCAGTAAATGTAATTTCACGCTTAG
>JBBPBX010064280.1:7885-20297 GCA_038048925.1 Garcialebias charrua | reverse complement strand
TGGTGGTGGCTTTGAAACAGGTGGGGACGATGGCCTGGCTCAGTGAGATGTTAAAGATGTCCGTGAAGACCGCTGCGAGTTCCCCTGCACAGTCCTTCAGCACACGACCAGGTATGTTGTCAGGACCAGAGGCCTTCCGGGCGTTAATCTTGATGAATGATCGCCTTACGCTGTCTGAGGACAGCGTCAGCACCTGGCCATCAGGAGAGGGGGGGAGTTTATGTGCTGGTGTGCTGTTACTTGCCTCGAACCGAGCAAAGAACTCATTCAGTTCATTCAGCGCAGAGGCTGAGCTGTCACAGGTCTGGGGGGGTGGTTTGTAGTTTGTGATGGTCTGTATTCCCTGCCACAGACTGCGTGTATCCCTGCTGTCCTTGAAACGGTGAGCTATTTTCCCAGAATACTGCCTCTTTGCCTTTCTGATGCCCCGGTCCAGGTTGTTTCTGGCTGCCCTCAGGCCCACCTGATCTCCCGCTTTGAAGGCAGCATTCCTGGCTCTCAGGAGTCTGTAAACCTCAGCTGTCAGCCATGGCTTCTGGTTAGCCCGAACAGTGATGGTTTTAAGGTTGGTTACATCATCAATGCACTTGGTGATGTATGAACATACAGTGTCTGAGTACTCCTGGAGACATGTGGTGTTGTTTGTGGTAGCAGCTTCTTTGAACATACTCCAATCTGTGGTGTCAAAACAGTCCTGGAGTGCCTCTGAAGACCCCTCTGGCCACACTCGTATCTGCTTGCGGACTGGTTTTGTGACTTTCACCAGTGGCCTGTATGCTGGCTTTAGCATAACACAGATATGGTCAGAAGCACCAATGTGGGGGAGGGGGATGGCTCTGTAGGAATTTTTCATGGTGGTGTAAACCTGGTCCAGGGTGTTGTTTCCTCTTGTTGCAAAGTTTATGTTTCTGTATGTTTTTGGAAGAACACTCTTTAAATCTGCATGGTTGAAATCACCAGCCGTGATGAGAAAAGCATCAGGATGGGCTGTTTGTTGCTCACTGATGTGCAGATATAGTTCATTTAGTGCCTCACCTCTATCTTTGCTGTTGGAGCTTGGGGGGATATATACAGCAACAATCAAAACAGCTGTAAACTCCCTCGGTAAAAAGAACGGTCTGCATTTAATAGTCATGAACTCCACTAAAGGTGAGCAGTGTTTGTAGACCACAGCAGCATCACGACACCATGCGTTGTTGATGTAAACACAGAGCCCCCCTCCCCATCTCTTACCTCCCTCGAGGGTTCGGTCCGCTCTGTAGCATGTTAGCTGCTCCAGCTGAATAGCATGGTCCAGAACGTTGTTGTTGAGCCACGTTTCCGTGAATACAAACACACAGCAGTCTCTCACAGTCTTTTGTGTCGTTCGCAGCAGGCGTATATAATCCAATTTGTTGTCCAAGGAGCGCACGTTAGCCAGAACCATGGATGGGATCGCCGGCCTGTGTGGGCTAGCTGCTAGCCTCGCTCTGATACCTCCGCGTTTACCCCGCTTCTGTTTCCTGTCACGCCGCTTGTGGCGTTTCCATGGCGGGCGCGGTGAAGCGTCACGCCGCTTGTGGTACTTCCACGGCGGGCGCGATGGAGGGAAGGTCCGGGCTGGCTTCCAGAGCAGCTCGCAGTCACGAAACCGGTCGTTCAAAACTAAAGTTAAAAATGGCAGAATTAAAAAGGGTATAATTGATTATCTAAGAATTATTTTGTGTATTAAAATGAATTAATATTGTCAAGATAGCACACAGACATAACATACAAATTTTAAAGACCTATATGTGGTCCCCTTTAAGTATAGCCCCACCCCCTGCAGCTCCAGCCATATAAATTAGATCTTGCCTCGGTGGAGCCGTTCACTCGCAAATCGCAGATAGCATCAGATAGCAATAGCATAGATATTTTGTTCATTGTTAGCTAGCTAATCAATTATGCCTCGTTCGTGCATCTGTGCCCTACAAGTTCACAAGCTCCTTTTTTGCTAAGAAAATGCGACAGGTCCATTGCATACTTAGTTATCAACGTGATTACTCTATATTTTAATCACCAACACAGACCCCGCATGCGATGTGACCGGGTCGGACCGTGTGCAGCGAGTCCGCTCATCTTCTAAAATAGCGCTTATTATTAAACACATAACAGCGGAGTTATGAATTATAGTTGTGTCCTCAACTTTAAAAACAAAACCAGAGTTGTTTGTGCACTAAAAACAGCGTAACTCTTGGAAAAAGGAGCTGCTGTTACAGCCAGAACTCAGATAAAAACAGAGCAGGTTTACTGGATCTCTGCTGCACCTGTCTGCCTCTCCACACACAGCTCTGATGCAGGCTGTGAAGAACGATGCCGACCGTCACAGTGGTCACTGTCTGACTCAGAGTCTGAGTCTGGCTCTGGAGGTTCAAATGAGTAGGGCTGGAGAACTCCAATTAGGCTGCCAGCCTTCGCGAACATCTTCAGGGTGCAGGACACGGGCGCAGTACTGCGCTGAAACCACGCCCACGCGCTGACACGCCCCCAGCGTTTCAGACCAGGGCACAATTATGTTTTTTCATTATTTTTGAGACTTAATTTTATAAGGTAAACAATGTTTTTAATCAGTCAGATTTATATGGGTGATTAATAACACATATTTATGCCGTGTGACAAACTCAAAACACACATTTAATTTTACTTTACACGGTCTTTGTTAGTCTCATTCACAGAAGCGGCTCGTCTGTTCTCATCAGACGGTTTCCCAGATGGTTCACACCTGATGAGAACAGAGGAGCCGCTTCTGTGAAGACCTTAAGAAACCCCTACTGTTAAGGTGTGAGGTGTGATTCGTCAATTTACATAGGATGTGTGTGTGTTATCTCAGGTATGTGTGTGTTATCTCAGCCTTCAATTTATATAGGATGTGTGTGTCATCTCAGCCTATTATAACCTCACTCTCACACAGCCTGCTCTTTGAATTGAGAAAGCACTTTGGATGAAGGGCGAAACGTCTTCTGTTACAAATAAAGTCCAGTTGTTTCTGTATTGAACACTTGTTCTGATTTTATCATGTCCTGGATGACTGAGAATCTTCACCAGCATGTTAGACTGGTAACTCTAAAGTGTGTGTGAGGTGTGAGTGAGTGGTTGTTTGTCTCTATGTGTCCCTGTGATGGACTGGAGACCTGTCCAGGGTGTCCCCGCCTCTCACACAGTGATAGCTGGATATGGGCATCGGTGACCCCCGTGACCCAAAAAGGAAGAAGCGGGTAAAAATAAATAAATAAATATAATGGATATATTTCCATGTATCATGCTCTACAATATTAAACAAGAATATTACAAGAATGTGTGCATCACTTTAAATATATATATATATATTTTTTTTTTTACAGTTTTTAAACAAATTTGACCAACATGTCCAATCACACTGGATGGAAAGAGCGTTTACATCAGGGCCAAAAAAACAAAGAGAGAAACTGCTGCCTTCACACATCTCCCCCTACAGGTCACTGTGTGAGTGCAGCTACAGCGTGCGCTCTCAGGACATTATGACCTGCAGTGTCCCCTCAGTGAGGACTGAACTAGGCAAAAGGGCCTTCTCATACTCCGCTCCTGTTTCCTGGAATATCTTGCAAAAAGGTCTGAAGCTCTCGACCTTGACCTCCGTATTGGTTTTAAACATCTGTTAAGTTCATGGGAAAAACCAACGCAGACATGTTCCTGATTTTAGTTTCCTACACCGCCTTATAATTTAGCTGATTTTCTTTCATTTTTTTCTTTCATTTGTTCTGGTCAATGTGTACGCTTTATTTTATGATTGTTTATTCTTGTCCACTGTTGTGTTGTCATCACTCTTTGTTAAAAAAAACAGGTCTCTCTTGTAAATGAGTCCTCGAGGCTCAATGAGACTAACCTGTATAAATGAAGGTTGAATGAATGAAAAATATCATATAGGGACGAATTAAAAAAAATAAAAAAATAAAGGAAAATAATAAACATAAGACATTTTCCTTAAACACGTTCAAAATATTTCTGACAGTTCTACACAAGAACACAAGAACAAAGGTTCTGTGACTTAAAAACTTTACAAAAAAGTTTTAATGGCACTTGTCCGATGTAGAAACACAAACTGATGTATTTCCTCACTATGACTTCTGGATCGATTCCATTTTGTTTAACGAGGAGGGCGTTAAACAAAGAGGACTCAATCCAGAGTCTGTACACACACAAACACCACATGAGGTTTACCAGCAGGTGAGGATGCTGGCGGAGGTGAAGAGGATGATGGGTACTGGGTAGGAGGCACACAGTAGCCCGTGGCGGTAGAAGGCCACCGAGATCTTCTCTCTCAGCTGCTCTCGCAGCGTCATTCTTGTGGGCGTGGTCAACTCCCGGCCATTGGGAAGCGCTGAGCGTCCGAGGGCGAAGCGCCACGGAGCATCCAGGGGCCTTAAAGAACAAATGAGCCAAGAGTTCAATAACTAATCACTTTCAAACCACACAAAATTACAATAAAAGGTTTAGTGCGACAAATTAAAGAACCGTTTTCTTTTTCCAATAATTAAACTCAACTTAGCATCATTTTACATCAGGATCCATTCTTTCAGAAGTCTTTGATTAGAACGGACAAATATGGTCATTATTTTGCTTTGAAGCAAAAATCACACTTTTTATTATTCCATACTGTTATAAAATACCTTTTGAGTGATCGGACCATGCAACTTTCTTACATTATACCAATAAGACTGTTTTAAATCCTTAAATTTATATTCAAAGTACCGGTACATGAAATTTCCATCTCAGAACTGAAGAGTGACTACTTTTTTTTCTCTGACATAACCATAAACCAAAAATCTGCACATTTAAAAATAGTAATCTGAGAAAGTTTGTTAGTTTTTTGTTAATATTTACACCACTGATTAGACATAAAGGGTTACAGTATTGACATTTTATACATACACTTTAGTAAAAGTTATATCAAATAAAATCCAAAGATGCATCAAGGTAAAGATTTTGAATACCGGTACTCATTTTATGTAAAGATTACTCTCATTAATATTTTATGTACAGGTTCCTAAAATGTTCAGCACTGCTGAAAGTGCCATACAGTACTAAAGTGTCTGAGTTTTTCAATCAGTCAACAACAGCTCCCATGAAAACCTGAACGTGAAGATTTTTTTTTTTTTGTATGAAAACACAACTTTTCACATAATCTATATTTGATGATGCAGATTTACAATGCTCAAAAACTTAAAATGGTTTCCTGTGCTCCAGCATCAACGTGTGGCATCCGTGCTGCTGTTCGTGCATATTGTTTTTATACTATTACCGTAGTTCTTAGCGCATTTTTAATGAATGTTTTTCTTAGTTCATATCTTAGATCTTATTACTGTTTTAATTTTAAATTTTATTGTTGGATGTAACTGGGACCCTGTACATAATTTTGTTCCACCACATGCACCACATGTGGTGGAACGACAATAAAGAAACAATGACTCTGACTCTGACTGCACATCTCGCACCAAAAGACTTCTTCAGACTATTTCACTGAAGAAGTCTTTTGGATAAAAGACGAAAAGTTTCACCAATGAAGAACCCGTCCAGAGGACCTGACTCAACCTTGTTAGATTCCTCTACCTGGGTTATCGAGCAGCATCAGGACCCTTTAAGCGAACATCGTCATGTTGTCAAAGTCTAAAGTTCTTAAGTGCAACACAAACTGCAGCCAAGAACACTTTCTCAGTTTCCATCATCTTATCAAGGCAAATCTGGTTCCCCATCTCCATAAATTAAGTCACACATCAGCTCTGTCTGACACCAAACGAGTTGCATACCCGAAGCATTTAGCACGCAGTTGACTAAAAACACTGTTTTTTCTTCAGAGAAGCTCACACTGCCGTCACGTGCTAGACAACACACAACTCTTTCAGACGCTCAAAAGGTGTGGGCACATTCCCAACTGAAGAAAACTTCCCACTTAAAACCCTGTCGTGCTAGAGGAAAAAACAACTTGTGCGTTCCTCGTTTTCCTGGAAGACGGTGTTTATTTCCATGTAGGTGGGAAAGCCAAAAGAGACGTTGGCCAATGGCTTAGCTTTTATTGAGATGCACAAATAAAAACACACTAGTGCTGAAAAGAGTTCATTCTTAATAACATTTTATAGTTGAATTGGATAGTGCAAGTGTTTTTGTCTTCTTCTTTTTTGGGGAAATGCAAATAACCAGAACTGATTGTTAAGAGAATAGTCCATCAAATTTACACCATGAAGATTTCAAAGAACAAGGGTTTTTTATTTTACAACAGGAAGCATTAAAACAGCTGTCCTGATGCTGATGTGTGACTATCTTTGATTAATGAGCCAATCTGTAGCCACAGCAGGCATTTTACAGATAAACGGTTATAAACTGTAGCATTTTAATTTAAATATTAAAAATATATAAGCATGTCAATAAGACAATTAATAATAGATCTGTTTCAATAAACAATAAAACAATAAATTAACCGCATGATAAATGAAAATCGTTTCTTCGTGTCTCTCGTTCTACTGAAGACACTGGATGACAAAAGACTCAACTCTTCACTGACTCCTCCCTTTCTCTTTAAAATCCATTTCTTCTCTTTAAAATCCATTTTAACTGTCCAAAATTGCATGTTTTTTGTTTGGATGGTTAAAAGCAGCTAAGCTGAGAAGCTAAGCTACGAGCTAAGCTAACAGGTCGACCTCGGGGGAAAAAAACTGTCTTGTCGAAGCTCCAAAATTCACGGTTGAAACCCGTGCCTTCGTGTAAAAAGTTGTTTTTCTCAGCAAAAAGAAGCCGAGAACTTGTTTACTGATTTTTTTTTTATTAAAAGCTTTGTGTGACAAATGCTAAAGAGCTCAAACCACACAGAGCGTCCGCCATTTTGAGAACTGAAGAGAGACAGCCCATGTCACGTCAAGGGGCCTGCCTCTCATTTTTCTTCAAGAGACACGCTGCTCGCTCCCTCACTATCCATCCTTTGGTTCAAACAGTCTTATACCACTACACACAAAACAAATTAACCAACATTTCTTCTTAAATTTGACAATAATGACTAATTATTGTGAAATTTCAAACAATCGTTTACCGCAATAATTTCTGAGACAATTAATCGCCCAGCAAAATTTGTTATCGTGACAGGTCTACTAAATAATACAGTTTTGTAAACGTTTTATGTGAACTAACAGATTGATTACAAAAAAAAGCACTGCAGGTTAAAGTTATTTCTTAAACCTAGACCTTGCTCACTTCCATCGCTCTCTGCTTGAGACCAAACCGAACACTGATACGTGAACTTGAACTCGAACGCAGCGTGAAATCTTTGCCTTTAGGGGGGTTCACCTCACTTCAAACAAAGACCTCCACCTCGCGTTCCCATATCAACTCAATGCCCCGCTTACGTCTCTTTGCTCACAAAGCAAACAGTCGGGGAACTGAATTTTTCTGTTTGCAGACTTTCCTAATACAAATACTCCTGCAGCTAAATCCCAGTTTCAGTTGATTTTAATAATCTCTCTTTTTGTAGCCGACACAGTTTAACTAGTTAATCACGCCTCAGCACATCAGCCGCAGTGTCCATCACAAAAGACAGTACCTGCTGATGGGAGACCAGTTTATCTGTCGGGATCCCACCTGTTTACGTCCCTTGAAAGCAGCAGCGCTTTTTTTTTAGCTCAACCTGTGCCTTGTGGTTGACACAGTGTTCCCTTCTTGGTTCAGGCAGAGAGAGCGATTGCTTGGCTTGTCCCCCCGGGAGCAACGGAAACATCCCCTGGGAAAAAAAATCTCCTCAGGAGTCTCTTGATCTGCTGTTAAAAATACACTATACAGTAAACACAGCAACAGAGAGCTTCTTGCACAATGGGCTCACAAAAGCCAAAGGAGGCGTTTGAAGTGAAGTCTTTTTAGTCTCGGTTTCCGCAGGAGTGTCGAGCCAGGTTCTGGTCTTGCTCACGGTCAGGCCAGGAATTCATTAAAAAACCTCTGAATGAAAGCCTCCATCTCTCTGCAGTTAGTCCAGTTCAGGGTCACGTTGGTGCAGCTGCAAGGCCTGATTTGGCAAAGGCTCAGCAGCATCTCCGTCAGTAAACTAATCCGAGATTGAGCTGATCAGAAACTCTACAAGCAGAGTACACACTCTGCGGCCACCCTCCCACTGCTTCCCCCCTCCTCCGGTCACAGACTTCAGTCTTTTACGCCCGTCACAGGAAGCCCCGACATTCGTGAGCACGGCAGGGTTGATCGAGGATTTGCAACACAGAAAAAAATAAAAACTACACAGTCGGAGTGGAAAATGAACCGCAGCCAAAAGTTAAGTGTTGGTAAGCAGCAGCCTCTTAGCGTGGTGAATTTCTCTGCAGGTGATTATTTAGAAAAGCTATACTGGTGGGATTTTTTTGGACTGGTACAACTGCGGGCAATTAAAAAAAAAACATTACTGAAACGCGTTAAACTTAAAAGTAAATCTGGAGGGCAGCAAGAAAAGTTTTTCAGTCAAAAGTTGCTGATAATTTGCCAATGTAAAAAATAATCCAAGGAATGGTCTGATTTTACCCCATAAGAAGCCGGCTCACCTTCTTGCAAAAACCTGATAACAATGATCCACACTGCAAGATTAGCTTAATTTAAAATAAGCCTGGTAAGCCTAATCAGATGCCTTGGAGGTTAAATTAAAGATTTCTAAAAGGCATCAAACAGTGTAATAAGTGCCTCCACTTTAAGTGACTTTTGTTTGAATATGAAATCTTGAAAAAGCAAAGGCAAGATGCTTACCTCCTTTCAATCTTCCCTAAAACATCCAACCTGAAAGCCCCTCTGGACTTTAAAGACTCCAGTGGCATAATCTGCAACTTTATGTTTCGTGCAAAGCACTCACTGCACAGCCAAAAGCAAAACTACCAGCATTCCAGAGCGCTTCAGACTGCATCCATTCTTTGTAACGTAAAATTCAGCGACGTGGTTACATAAATGTGAAGCATGCGCCGCTGATCAGCAGAGTCCAGCTCAATGTGAATATGTGCTGTTCACGCTGTCATTTACAAGCACGGCTGATGACGGGAGAGAGAAAACTTCTGTTAATCAGTAACCGTGTTGTAATAACTAATGATGTGAAAGAGGGAGACTACTTCCATACATTACTATATAATCAATGAGGCAGGGGGAAAACAAAGCCACACTAAAATGTCTTTTTATGATGCAGATATTATCATCTGCGTAATCCACACAGTGCATTTACAACCTGAAGCGTATCAACGCTATCTGCAAGGTGAAATGCATTTCCCTAGACGAAGAGTACATGCTGGGACAGTGGGGCTGATGTAACCTCGTTGCATCACCAGAAACAAGCAATGACAAAGACATGAAGACAGGCATGTCCAGAGCTACTGCTCCAACTGATCAGCTCCAAACCTGCCTCTTTATTAGGCTTCAAGATTTAAGCATAGAAGAGATACACAAGAAAAAGCCAAACAGAACAGATCACAGAAGACTGTAATCGATCAGAGGTTTCTGAATCTTTTGCTAGTTTGATTAAAAAACGTTGTGGAAAAATACCTGAAGCCCCCACCCAAAAAACAATAATAACAGAGAAGAAGGCAAACTGAGTTCATCTGGAAATACAACAAATACAGATGTGCAGCTCCAAAAAGAGGTGATGCAATAAAAATAAATATATCGTTATCTGTGAGATAACACGCAAAACAGTACACAATATCCTGCCACAATTATTAAAGTTGTCTCCCGTGTGTTTCATCATCATCTCGGAACCTGAACTCGACTTGTCAAAGTACCAAGCTAAAGGCTAACACTGTTAGCAAACAGCTAACGCTAGCTTCCCTGCGAACATGCGTTTCTGTTCATGAGGGTTTTACTTAAATTGCTTAAAGTAAAAGAAAACAGCGTTACCGAAGTAGAAACCTTATTCGACGAGGCTCTTGTGAACCTAGAAAAATTTGTTTTTAAAACAGTTGTTGAGGAAATTAACATATGACCGTTAGCATTTCTAAACCAAGTGTAGTGGGATGTTCAGGGGGATACGAAGAACAAATAAATAAATAAAAAAGTTGCCTGACAAAGACACAGCACACCAACAATTAGATTATCTTTTTTAAAGAGAATACACAGCAACCAGTCTTGGGCTTTCCACAAAGCTAAAGCTACAGCAGCTGATGCAAGCGGGTTAGCTTCTCTGTTCATACTACAGTACTTGCCTGGACAAACTTCAGGATTCTGTCGAATATCCCTGTCAGTGTGGGTCGTCCTGGATAAAATGACGATAAACCGCCGTATTAGTCCTTATTCCGAGAATCCTGCGCAGGTTAACTCCGCAAAAGTAATGGTGACAGGCAGAGACATGGAAAGAGCGCATCAAAAAACTACAACTTGTCAAATCCTAGCGAGAGACTTCTTCTCCTTTTCCTCACCCCTTCGATAAAGTGCAGCGTTACGACACAGCGCCCTCTAGCGGACACAGCCTGTGTCACACATGTCCTGTGCAGTGTTGCCAGATCTCGCGACAGAAACAAGCGACCAGCCCCATGAAAACAAGCCCTAAACAATAGAGCTTTGGAGCGTGACGTCACTGGTCCGCGGCGCAATGCATGATGGTCCACGGCGCAATGCATCATGGGATCGTTAGCGACATTTTTGAAGCCTTAGCTCTGTCTCTCGTTTTTTTGTTGGAATCAAAGAAGTTTTAACAGTTTTGCAATGGGTCGAACTTGTTGTGTAATTGGATGTAATGTCCGCTCCCACGACCAGAAATGTAAAAAGATAGAAAACGGAGTTTCGTTTTATAGTTTCCCCACCTGGAAACAACGTGAGGGAGATAATGTGTCAGCCATGACAAAAAGGAGACGAATGGCCTGGATTTCAGCGGTGAGACGTACTGATATAACGTTCTCCAGCATCAAAACATACTTACTAGTTTGTTCCAAACATTTCCATTCAGGTGAGTATTTTAAATCGGTTTTCTGGAGTTGTACCATTCAATGTGTTCAGGTGTATCATGTGTAGGTCGTGTTCAGATCATAATGGGTCAACCTAGTTTATGTCGGGTTTATATTATGTATGTAATGTAGTCTGAATTTACACAGAGTGGACACAATAATAATAATCATTTTATTTAAAAGTGCAGACACCCACCCAAGGACACTTAAAAAAGAAACACAGTTCAAACATTAGCTGTAAAAAACTTAAAATAGAAAATCGAAAATAATAAACATACATTTAGTAAAGTTAATTATAAGCTAGTCTAAAGAGATGTTTTCAGGGCTGTCTTGAACAGAGAAAGGGAGGTGGTGTTTTGAAGGTTTGGCAGGTAGAGCGTTCCAGAGGTGAGGGACAGAGCAGGTGAAGGCCCTGCTCCCCATGGTGGAGAGACACGCAGAGGGTACATGGAGATGTAGCAAAGAGGAGGATCTGAGAGAGCGTGATGGGATGGAGATTTGTAGGAGTTCATCTGTGTTATTGTGAAACAAACTGTTTAAAGTTTATTTTGTTGTCACATTTACTGTAGTAATACTGATCTGTGTTCTATTCAAGGCAAACCTTCATATGAAATGGATGAGTCAAATCCCGACTGGGCTCCAACACTGCACTTGGGTCACTCTGAGGTAAAAGTCTCAACATCAGACCGACATGCTCGTCGATTAAAGAGACGTTACAGCAGAGCACAAGGGGAAGATGATGACCAGGAAGTGATGAAAAGGGCAAATCAACAAGCAGTGGAGGCAGCAGGAGTGGAGCAAGAGCAAGTTGGGGAGGCAGCAGACGATGAGCACGAGCAGGTGGTGGAGGCTGCAGGAGTGGAGCAAAAGCAAGTTGGGGAGTCAGCAGACAATGAGCATCAACAGGTGATGGAGGCTGCAGGAGTGGAGCAAGAGCAAGTTGGGGAGTCTGCGGTGGAAACCCCTCGAGAGGACATCACTGTCGACGCTGCAGATGGGGAGGAGGAAGATGAACCAGCAGCAAAAAGGCGACAAACAGAATGTCAGTTGTGCGAACCAAGAATATCAGAAATGAATCGTCTCTTACAGGAAAACAGGGAGCTCAGGTCAGAGCTGAATAAAAAACAGCTAGACAAAGAATTTCTTTGGGGTGACACAAAAAAGGTCAGGTACTATACTGGACTTCATTGCTTTGCCGTATTGTTGTCATTGTTTGAATTTGAAATGAAACAGATCCATTTTGAAGTAAACATTTGATGTAATTAAACATTTCCAGTAAATGTGATGAACGTGTGAGTTAATACATTTTATAGAAAACACACAAAAATGTGCAAATATAAGTCAACAGCATGTTTTACATAATTATGTCTCCCTTGAAGTACAAGCTCTGAGAAATATCTTTAGGAAGCTTCATGCTTTCTGTAGACGTCCAGCCATGTCTGTGTGGTCCACACAAGGTCACAGTGGTTTGATTATGC
>JBBPBX010064279.1:0-15525 GCA_038048925.1 Garcialebias charrua | reverse complement strand
TTTTTTTTTTTTTACAAAAACACAATACAAAACAATCCCATAAATGATAACGTACAAAATATAAAAAAATGAAAGGTAGCAGAAAGAAGAAAAAATCTTATTATATCTGCCCCTTTTTTCAAATAATTAATTCAAACAATAATAATCTTCCAGTAAACAGTACAACATGAATAACTCTTTCTAATTTTCCTACTAATACAATACACATTACGCTACTTCATATATATATTTTTTTAACAATTCAGTTTTGATAATTTTCTTAAATGTAAACATTGACTTGGCATTTTTAACTTCATTCTCCAAACCATTCCATAATCCTATTCCCTGGATTGAGGTAGACCGTCCCTTCAAACTACTGTAGTTCTGAATTTTGGTTTCCTTCCTTCCTGACACAACCACAGACCACCGAGCAACCACAGCCCTCTGTGTGGAGCAGAGAGCTGATATCTAGGGTTCCCGGGGGAGCAGATGGTGTGGGTTAAGGGCCTTGCTCCAGGGCCCAGAGTGGGGCAGATGAGGGTGGAGACAGGTGTGACCGCTTCACCTGTCCCACCCACATCTATTTGATGTTGTCGGTACCGGGGCTTGAACCGGCGATCTTCCGATCACAAGCTCACCTTCTTAACCTCTGCGCCACCACTCCCATATATACTATATATACTAATATTTAAGATATTTTGTATTTGTTTTTTTTTTTCTATTAGCAGCGTTCCTTACTTTCCCTGTCAGTGGTCATAATGTTCTGGCTGATCAGTGGAGCAAATAGTAGGTCCATTCACTTGCATGGTAAATTTTGATCAAAACTTTTAAATGTTGCAAATGTAACAAACTTTTCAGTGTGTTTGGGTATTTTATTTAGATTACGGTACTTTATTTACACAAGTACAATAAAATAATTTAATTATGTATTAATAATAAAATAATTTATTTTGCAGTCTCCTGAACACCCTGATCAGACAAAAGAGTCTTGTAACAGCAAGTGCAGCTGCCTATCTGCACTGTGGAGGTATTCATTCATTATTTAAAGGGTGTGTATTGTATTTTTTTTTTAGAAATAATTTTGGCAGTAATTATTTCAAGGGCCTGGATGAAGTTGATTTCCATGGGAAGCAGATTACTTCCGGTTTAATTCTTTCAAAATAAAACGGATGTGTCCAAAAACCTAACCTGACCTGCAAAATGGAGTGAACAAGATGTCCAAAAATCAGATATCTGAGCAGGTGGGTGGATTTTATTTATTTATACCCTTGGGGATAGGTTGTACATTAGATTTTCAGGTGTGTATATATATATATATATATATATATATATATATATATACAGTATATAATTGTATAGAAATTGTTGCTTTATATGCATTTAGAAAACATTTAATTCTGCTTTTTTTATATACTGTACATAATAATAATGTTTTAATACTAATTTATTAGCCTGGCCCTCGCCTTCCTGCACAGCTCCGCTCAATTACAAAGCGAAGTGAAGGACATGGGTCTGGTTCCAACCAGGCTACTAATTTATGAGACCTGATTAAGTTTTGGTGCCTGAGGCCAAGATTCCAACGTCAACGACTAAATAAATTGAAGCAACAAATGTAAAGAGGATCGTGGTAAAGATTTTTGAGAATGTTTTCAACACACCAAAAACAATATTTGTATATCTGACAATTCACTGTCTGACTGTAGGAAATGTCCTGATTTGAAGCCACTTGTTTCTTTTTAATGAAATAATCACAACTTTTTTTGTTATCATCAAAACAGTCCCATCCAGCAAGAGGACTGAATGGTTTGAAAATAATGTGAGTTGCTTTAAGAGTTTTTTTTTTTTTTAATGCAGCCGTGAAGATAAAAATGTCCCTTTTTTAGTTCTAGACCAGGACTGTTCAACTAATTGCTCAGGGGCCACAGTTACTTTCAGCCAGCAGCTCAAGGGCCGGACATTCAGCAATTAGTCATTCTGTAAATAAACCAAGTATTACAATGATCTGTTACCTTTTAAGTTTGTTTATTAAATGCAATAAACATATGTAATTAAAATAATTTACATTTCAAGTTTTATTTCCTTCCAGTAAAAGTTCTAATGTGACACAATTTTATTCTGCCATCTCTGACTTGGCAAAATAAATGTTGATTTTGTTGTTGTTGTTGAACGACCAACACATTGCTGTTCCAGGTGGGTCCATTAAGAACCAGCTCTCATTTAAAATGAAATGGCTGCACAGACCAGTTCCTCCACAAACGGTTCATAAATCGCAGGTGAAGCGTCCACATCCTGCTCAGGTGTGATCTTTGAGTGGAACTGAAAGAGGCGGAGCAGAACTCAGCTGGGCTGAAAGTAAAAAGTGCGATGCTTGTCGAATGTCTTTGTGTCATTTATGTGCATTTGCAACATTGGGGAGTGGTGGTGCTGAGGTTGGAGATGGTGGGCCTGTTATTGGAAGGTTCAGCTCCCTGAACCAATGAATCAAAATGTGTGGAAAAGTTGAAACACCCACACCTGCCTCCATCCTCATCTGCCCCACTCTGGGCCCTTGAGCAAGGCCCTTAACCCCCATCTGCTCCCAACAGGTCTTGAAAATGAGTCCTCGTGGGACTACCTGTAAATAAAGCTTTTTTTAAAAATACTCAAATGAATTAATTCACGTAATCCGTTCTATTTGTAGTTAACTAAATTGCTGTGCGTCATCATCAATAATCCCTCGGTAATAAATCTTTGTTGTGTAATCTGCCTCAGGGTGATCACACACTGATCAGTTTATCAGAACTCCTCGCACAGAGAGAGAAAGAGAGAGTTTGCAGCATTTCAACTCGTGTTTCTGCTAATTTAATTCTTGTAATTTAATTGTATTAACACCAAAACACTGAAGAATAATCCATCAGGGGGAGGCCTGGCATTATGTTGTGTTGTGGAAATCAATGTTTTCAGTGAGGAGGGGGCTCTTTTTTAAAATCTGTATGCTCATGGAAATGTTGAAAATTGAGATGGGCATATGATTACTTCTCTGACCGAAATATTTGCTGTTTCAAATTGTTTAAAGGTCTGTCTCACAGATGTTTTCTATTTATTTATTCATTCATTCATTTTTATTGTACTATTAAATTAATCAGTGGGCTGGATTTAATTGTCAGAAGTGGCCTGCAGGCCTCCAGTTGAAGCCCTGTTCTAGGTTTTATGTACAGGTAGTCCTTGACTTACGAACGAGTTCCGTTCCCACAGCCGTTCGCATGTCGAAAATCGCTGTGTCGGAAAACACACGAGCCGTCACCTATACACGTACATGTACAGTACTGTACAGTTACCAAGCACTTCGCCTAACACAGTACTCTACATAATTATCAAAAAACACATACAGTACATTTGAAAGGAAAAAAATAGTTAATTTCTTACTGTGAGCTGGTCAATCCTGTCTCCGTCCAAGCTCTGCAGCTTCGTGCTGCTTCACGCGGTCCAAACTGTTTACAGGAAGGCCTGTTAGCATGTTAACTCCATACATTTGGAGCCATAATGAAGGGAAAAAGAGTTAATAACTTACTGGAAGTTTCTCCACGGTGTCCCTCCAAAAGGCTGTGCCACGTTAGCATGTTAGCCCCTCCAAAAGGCTGTGCGCGTTAGCATGTTAGCCCCTCCAAAAGGCTGCGCCGCGTTAGCATGTTAGCCGCTCCAAAAGGCTGTGCCGCGTTAGCATGTTAGCCCCTCCAAAAGGCTATGCGCGTTAGCATGTTAGCCCCTCCAAAAGGCTGCGCCGCGTTAGCATGTTATCCCCTTCAAAAGGCTGTGCAGCTGTTTCTCCGCGTTTTAGCATGTTAGCTCTGTGTCCATCCAACATCTGAGGCTGCCAGGCAGACATGGAGGCGAGCTCCCGGCCGCAGCAGGCCTTTCCGCCGCCTGCACAGAACACCGGCTGATGGCAGGGACAGTAGCGGTGGGATGGTCACTGGATCCCACGGTGAGCTGGTGGTGTCGGCCGGCATGGTGGGATGCGGCGGAGCGATCGGTGGCTGCTGCTCCGGGCCTGAGACGTCCACAGAGTTCACAGAGCGTTTCCAACTCATTTATCCATAAGAGTCAACCTCTCATCGGACACACGCTCCTCCAAAGCCGGCTGGCCGGAGCTAACCGAAGCTAACCGAAAGCTGGCGGACACACTGCCAAAAACTGGCGGACACAGCCAAAAACTGGCGGACACTGCCGAAAACTGCCACAAACTGCATAAATCGGCTTCTAAATAATAATAATAATACTTTATTTATAAAGCACTTTGAGATTTTTGTTAATGAAAAGTGCGTTATAAATTAAATTCATTATTATTATTATTAAAGCCATTTAAAACAACCACAGCTGCAACAAAGTGCTGTACACAATGAAATAAACACATAAAATAAGATTTTTCCAAATTCTTTTTTTTTTTAAATTAATATGATGCGTTTGTAACACCGAATCGCCGTAAGTCGAGGCCGCTGTAACTCGAGGACTACCTGTATCAGGAATTGCACAATTCAAAAAAGATTAAAATCTAAGCTGGCAGATGTGTTGTAAAGAAGAAAGAAAGAAAGAAAAAATCATTATCTGCAGCAAATTCACCCTGAGGTCAGACCATGCAATGATCAGAGAAATGACACACTCGCACAAAGGTTTTGTCCAGACTCTGCAGGCTTCAGTCAACAAATTAAAGGTTAAAGTTCATGTCAGGATGCAGTATATGTTCTCAGTATTGAGACTAATGTCAAGATGTTCCCATAGCTCAGCACCATGCTAAACACCTATACCAACTATGAAGCACGGTGGTGGAGGGGTAATGATTTAGGCTTTATTTGGGCATCTTGCAGACACCGAGTCAACTCCTCTGTAGTCCCAAAACATCTGAAAATATCAGTCCTACAGCTTGGATCAACATGGGACAAGGGTCCCAAACAGCAGCAGATCTACAAGCTGAAAAATAAAACTGTAACAGTATACTGTACATGTAATGGTAAATGGAGCTTATTTATATAGCGCTTTCCAGCCCCCTATGGGGGGGTAGTAGTCCAAGTCCAGACCTCTATCTGACTCAAATAATCTTAACAAAAACAAACGTGTGTCAACCCTCCATGAACTGAAGCAAGAAAGAAGAATGTGACTATTCCTCCACATTCGGTCCCACAGAAAATAATTACTGAGTTCAGAAAAGAAGACTCTGCCTTCTTTGAGAAAACTGTCTGATCATAGAGTGGACTTAATGTTTCTTTTTCTTCTTTTATTATTATTGTGCGTCTACATTTCTATCTCCATTAATGCGGCCCAAGCCACAATGTCTACCCCCACTAAAGTCGTATGAAAACAACTGGCTCGGCCCTGTGATGTGTGCTATTACTTTTATTGGCATTTCGAGTTACCATGGTGTAGTAATTTGCAAATAAAGACTAAATATTTCACCAACTCCAGGAACTAGTTGGTGACATTATTCTACACCTGTGTATCTTTTTCAACGTTAATGTGGCCCGAACCGCAACGTGGACCCCCACAAAAGTTATATCAAAACGACCGGTCCAGCTCCGGGAAGTGTACAATTACTTTTATAGGCATTTGTAGTTACCATGGCGACATATTTTGCTAACAAATATGCCAAATTTCCCATAGGAAATGAATATGAGAAAACTCTTCACAGAAACTGAGTAACGCATGGTGCCGTTTTGGTTCAAGATGCAAGGAAGGCATATTATTACTTATTATAATTACTATTATTCAGTCCAAAAACATGCATGTTAGGCTGATTGGTAACTCTAATTTGACCCTGGGTGTGAGTGAGACAGGTCCCTCTTGTAAATGAGTCCCCGTGGCTCAACGAGGCTAGCCTGTATAAATAACGGTTGAATGAATTACCCATTATCACCTATGTTGTTTGTGAAGCACTTTGATAACAGTTTATCTGTTTTAACTGTGCTCTATAAATAAAGATGACTTGACTATTATTATTAATTAGTAATAATAATAATTAACACAATTATTAATGTTAATAATTATTTTAATATTAATATTTATTATTGTTTAGTAATAAACAATTATTAATAATTATAAATATTGATAATTATAGTATTGTTAATATTAATGTTCATTATTAATAAGTATGTAATAATAAATAGGCAGGTCAAAGTTTCTTCAGGAACTTTAGTTACACAATGGTGGAAGCTGAGATTTGAGTCAAATCATTTTAGAACCTATTAACCAAATTAGTTATGTCCTGATAGTTAACCCTTGACTTATTAAAAGGTGTTCCACATTTTTTGTTTGTTTCTATGAATGTGGCAACATGTTTTGAAAGAATAGGGTCCATTCCTTGCAGGTCCATTGGCGCAGCTTTTATTGTGAAATCCCTCCCAGGCGTGTTCCTGTTTCCGTGCGTCTGACGACGCAGTGAGTCATCGCAGACGGCGTGACGTCATCCAGCCTCGGTCAGCTGGCTCCTCCATCCTGAACTGCAGGGAGAGAGAGCCTCTCCCAACGGGAGACATCACCATCAACACCCGAGCTCACCCCGCCGGAAGAGGAGGACTGGAACATGGAGGAGCAGGTGTTGTAGGAGGCGGATCGTTTGTTTATTTATTTACCTGTTTGTTTGTTTATCGCCTCTGCCAGTAATGGCTGCGGCTGCTGAAGGCTGCAGCAGGTGCAACATCACCATCGGCCGAGGCGTGTAGCTGCCTCATGGCCGGGTCAGAACACATCCGCCGGTACCAGAGGAGCCGTGAGGACCGCTTCTGAGGAGGGTGACGTCAGCCTGGTGGTGTTAGGTGGAGGATCCACAGGGGCCCTAAACAGGAGCCCTGAGCCTGTCTGGAGCTGAAGGTGACGCGCGCGCATCTGCGTAAAAGACGCTGAATCGTGTGATTTGCGCCTGGTGCTGGTTCGTGTTTCGAACCCGTGACGCGCTCGCCCACCCCGGGCCCTGTGGAAACAACGAGCAGGATGATGGAGCTCGACGAGGTGGTGTACCAGGACGACTACGGCTCCGGCAGCGTGATGTCGGAGCGCGTGTCGGGCCTGGCCAGCGGCATCTACCGGGAGTTCGAGCGGCTCATCGGCACATACGACGAGGAGGTGGTGAAGGAGCTGATGCCGCTGGTGGTCAACGTCCTGGAGAACCTGGACGCGGTGCTCACGGAGAACCAGGAGCACGAGGTGGAGCTGGAGCTGCTCAAGGAGGACAACGAGCAGCTCATCACGCAGTACGAGCGGGAGAAGCAGCTGCGGAGGCAGGCGGAGGAGGTGAGTATCATCATCATCATCATCACCATCACCAGACCCGCAGCATCACGTCCTGATGTTCCCTGTGACAGGCCTGAAGTCCTATTATTAGTGTGTGTGTGTGTGTGGGGTGGGGGGGGGGTAGTCTGTTGGCAAATGGAGACGTTCAAGGTGCTGTCATTGTGGCATGGTGGTAACCACGCATCTGTGGCTGTCACTCCCTGGAAGCAGGTCTGTCAGACAGGCAGACAAAAACTGCAGAGCAGAAAGTAAGCCTGGGGCAAAGGTCACATTGCAAAAACTTTTACTTGTAGGCTATTTCCCCAATTTCCTTAATTTTGGGAAATCGGAAATCGGCCAATGCTTGCATGAGAAACTGATTTTACAGATTTTTTTTTTTGTTTTAACAACTATTGTCTAAACTTCCTTTATATTTCAGAGCACTACCCTGTGACCAGTTAAAACAAGTTTGTATTGTTTCTAGAATATTGTTCAAGGGTCTGTTCTTCAACAAAACAAGATTGAAATTTGAAGGCGCATCGTGACCTTACAACATCTTACAGTGTTGCTTATAAAACAAAATCGGTATCGGCCAAAATTGGAATTGGCAGGTTAAACTTTGTAGAAATCGGTGATCGGCCAAAAAACTGCAATAGGTGCACCCAGTTTTGGACTCAAGTAGTTGCACGCTCTCTACAACCTCAGTTTTGAAAATGGGCACAATTTAAATTAAAACAGAATTGCACATTTGGTTGACGCGTTTTTGCACAATGAAGCTAAGAAGTTGTGCCATTTGTTTGGAGAAAAAAAATCTGGTATGTTCAGTTTGATGGTAGCTATACGTCTAAAAAAAAAGTTGTGTCAGTCAGGGTTATGTACCACCGAGAAGCGTCCCGCCTGTCTGTAAACATTTCTGAGAACAGCTGCAGCAGTTAGGAGAGGAACGCCACCCCATTCTTGACTGATAGGGTTTTAGATATTCAACAGTCATTTTGCAAGATGTTTCATTTCATAATGCTCAAAATATTTTCAGCTGGTCAGAAGTTTGGACTGCAGGCGGGTCAGTTCCTCCCCCGGGCCGCTTGCTTTTGTAAGGATTGCAGGTGTAGCATCGTCTTGCTGAAATAATCAGACATCCCTGAAAAATATGTCTAGATGGAAGCAGCATACGTTGGTTCTAAAGCCTTTTACATTGATGGTGCATGTCCAGAGTCAGAGAATCTTTATTGTCATTTGCACCGCATGTGGTACATGTGATGAAACAAGATTATGTACACAGGGTCCCAGTTACATCCAACAACAAAATGTAAGAGAAAAACAGTAATAACATCTAAGATATGAACTAAGAAAAACATCAACTAAAAATACAATAAGCATTAATATCATAGAAAAACACTACTCCGAACAGCAGCACGAACATGAGTCTGTGGTGGCTCTCTTCCTGCATCTGGAGGTGTAAATGTCTGTGATAGTGGGGAGACTGACTCCAACATCTTCTGTGCAGCCTTCACCACTCTCTGCAGAGCTTTTCTTTCTGCAGCTGTGCAGCCTCCATGCCACACGTTGATGCTGGAGCACAGGATGCTCTCCACTGCACACCTGTAGAAGGAGGTGAGGACTGAGCTTCTCAGACCAGCTCGTCTCAGCCGTCTGAGGAAGTAGAGTCTCTGATGACCTTTCTTGATCAGGCTGGTGGTGTTGTTGCTCCAGCTGAGGTTATCATTCATGTGTACACCCAAGTACTTGTAGCTGGAGACCACTTCCACCGCAGATCCTCTTATGTTCAGTGGGGTGTGGGTGTGTTTGTTCCTTCTGAAGTCCACAATCATCTCCTTTGTCTTCTTCACATTGATGTGAAGGTTATTCTCCTTGCACCAGCTCTCCAGGTGTTCCACCTCCTGCCTGTAGCTGGACTCATCATTGTTTGTGATGCATCCCACCACAGCTGTATCATCTGCAAACTTTACAATATGACAGCCTGGATGGGTGGCTGCACAATCATATGTGAGCAGAGTGAACAGGAGAGGGCTCAACACACATCCTTGAGGAGAGCCAGTGCTGAGGGTTATGGTGGAGGAGGAGAAGTTGTGGATCCTCACTGACTGTGGTCTGTTTGTTAAGAAGTCTAGTACCCAGTTACAAACGGAGGGGCTTAGTCCAAGTGTGGATAGTTTGTCCATCAGAGTTTGGGGGATCATGGTGTTGAAGGCAGATGTGAAGTCCACACAGAGCAGACGGACGTAGGAGTCCTTCTGATCCAGGTGGGTGAGAGCAGTGTGGACCACAGAAGAGATGGCGTCCTCTGTTGAACGGTTTTCGCGATACGCATACTGATGAGAGTCCACGTTAATGTTGATGGTTGTTTTGATGTGGGTCATGACCAGTTTTTGGAAGCATTTGGCGACTATCGGGGTGAGGTCCACTGGCCGATAGTCATTCAGACCAGTCACTGTAGAGCTCTTTGGGACTGGGATGATGGGTCTTCAGGCAGGTGGGAACTGTCTCCAGGGCAAGTGAGGAGTTAAAGATGTCAGCCAGCACATTGCAGAGATGTGTAAGCTGTCCACGCCAGAGGCAAAGTGTGCCCCATCCCTTCAGAAAGATTTTATAAACCTTTGAATACAAGCTGAAGGTGATGGGGTGTTAAAAGTCTTCACACGTTCCCTACGAGGAACAAGATTCTGAAATAGTTCCACTATTTTTAGACAGTTTTTCACAGACTGCCCATCTTTATTTCTGAAAGATTCAACCTCTAAAATACTCTTTTTAATTCAGTGCTCTTTATAAATATCTGCAAAAATGATCCTTTCATTGTTTCTTAAGCACTCGTCACCACCTTTTGTTGTCCGCTCCCAGATGTTTTGAGATGTGTTGCTGCCAATTCAAACTTCACTCTTTTTTCCAGTGGCACATTTTCTCAGACTAAACATTTATTATATTCACTGTGTTTCATTGTGAGTAGAGATATGGGTCTTGGGAAATCTGCAAATCCTTGCATTCTGTTCTTTTTTGCATTTCACACATCATCACAGCTTTTTCTGAAGTGGGGTTGTCTGCAGTGTTTTAAATCAGGCTAGCAGGCCCGTTGTGTGTCTGCATGTTACTGGGTCCAAAATGTTTCAGTTTCTGACCTGCAAACTAACGGCTGCAGAGACTTCCACAACTATCAAGTGTAGAAACAAAGAGCTGCAGTGACTGGACAGCCCCTAACAACAGCTGAAGTCTTTGAGCCCAAAACACGCTGTTGGCATCATTTGTCCATTTTTTTTGTCCTTATTGTTGCTTCATGACCCTCACTGTGGTCTTGACCCAAACGTTTGACTCTTAATCCAAGCTACATCCAGTTTAATCTACTTTGCTTTAATTTGATTATTTAGTACTAAAATACAAAAAAATTGCAATGTGTTTCTGTATTTTATTTGTTTTTATTTTTATTCACACAATCCAAGCACTCAGTCCAGTCACAGTGACAGTTGCTGTTAGTCGTGGACATGTGTTTGGTCTGTGTGATTCTTAAGATAATTGACTCTATTTATGAAATTTATGAAAAAAAAAAAATGAAATTATTATGATTTATGAAATTATTATGAATTAATGAAAAATTTATGAAATAATTGACTCTATTTATTAAATTAATCAAGTTCAAGAGCATAGTTTCACATTAATATGCTAATTTATTGTTTCTTTTGAAGTTTGTAGGCTGAACTTTAGTGATAACCCACATTAAAAAAACAAGACTTGCATAGAAAATCTAATTGTGTAGTTTGTACTAACTTTATTTATATCATGACGGATGTATTTTACTTCAAAAAGGTGTTTCTACCACAGATGCTTCAGCCTTCAAGCACTTAGTTTCACCTAGAGAGTGCAGTCAAACAGAGCAGAGCCCAGATAGGTAAATGTAAAACACACAACGAAATAAGCAGGATAATAACGTATGTGTTGATAATGATCTCTTTAGACATAATAAACACTGTATAATCTATATATGAGCAAACACACTTGACACCAAGAACAGAGAGGCAAGCCACAAAAATCAACATAAAACGTAAAATTACTGTATTGATTAAACCAGTAAACACCATCTAACTGGTGTCACAGCAGCCGTGGGACTGAACAGGACTTCTCCTGTTTGAAGCTGCCTCAGCAGGTCGCTGCGTAGCTTTTAGCTCCTTTCTATTCAGTTCAGTTTATTTTTACATCTCCAAATTACAACGGAAGTCGTCTCAGGGCACTGTACAGAAACATTCATGTACGTAAAAAAAGCCAATTAGTAAATGTTATCTAAGGAAGCCAACAGTTTGTGTTGAATCTTTATTTCGTTGCAGTCTCTCATCCTGAGCAAGCACAAAGGCAACAGTGGAGAGGAAAAACTCCCTTTAACAGGAAGAAACCTCCAGCAGAACCAGGCTCAGGACGAGCGGCCATCTGCTTCGATCGGCTGTTCTTCCTGTTCTGCTTTAGATTTCACTTTAAACTGTTCAATTAAATTATTAGCTGCTGAATTTAAAGCACAGTTTTTCTTGTCAAATAAAACAGAAAGGAAAAAAATGTGAGTTGTAAGTCAGTGTTACTGCAAAGTGATCAGTTGTCCTGCTGCTGCCCTTGGATCAAATGACCCACAAGACCTTTATTTTAACACATATAGGCAGTGGGTCATTTTGATCTAAGGGCGGAGGGTTAAGTTAAAACCAGTTAACAGAAAATACTTGCTAAGAGTCATGTTTTTTTTATGATATTGCCAAAAATTGTACAGAACATATTGTAAAAACTATAAAACCCTCTATACATGTAATTTGGTTTAAATGAATACTTAATATATTTTTGAAATGGGTTCTGTGGAAAGGTTTGAGCAGCCTCAGTTTGAAGACAGTTTAATTCTGACTACTCATGAGCTCATGGCTGTTTGAGCGGATTTCTATCTTAAAAAAATCATTTTTATTTGCAGAAATGACGTTGCCATTGTGAATGCTATTTAAAAAACAAAACATGTTGCTGTCAATTTTGCTTTGCATTGTTAATCTGGCAGAAATATTTTATTCCAGCAGGAAGTGTCCTCACCAGAAGTCCTACAGCTAGCTGCTGCTGCCATTACTGTATTTCTTCTTACAACTAACCATCACACATGTAAACAGAAAACACTTTGTTGTGTGAAAATGACAGTGACCGAAAGGTTTTAAAAACAAGTATTGCATGAACCACGGGCGGCGCAGTAGAGCGGCCGCCTCTCATCGAGAAGGTCGCCAGTTCAAATCCCGACCCGGGATCTTTCTGGGTGGAGTTTGCATGTTCTCTCCGTGCACGTGTGGGTTTTCTCCCACAGGCCAAAAACATGCATGTTAGACTGATTGGTAACTCTAAATTGTCCCTAGGTGTGAGTGAGAGAATGAATGATTGTCCCTGTGATGGACTGCAGACCTGTCCAGGGTGTCCCCCGCCTCTCGCACAGTGACTGCTTTATATGGACGACCCCCATGACCCGAAAAGGAAGAAGCGGGTAAAGATAATGGATGGATGGATGTCATGAACCGTTAGGATCTTTTTGTGGATTTGAGCTGTTTTAAAAAGAAAACAAGCCCCTTCAGTCTTGTTCAGATTAGCTCATCAATACGATCAAACTCCAAACTGAGGTTTTTCAATGAGCTATCTGCAACAGGTAGGATGCTAACTGTTCATGACCTTTTCACATAACTCCAACGCTAAAGGTCTAAACCAGGGGTCACCAACCTTTTTGAAACTGAGAGCAACTTCGTGGGTACGGAGTCATACAAAGGGCACCAGTTTGATAAACTCTTCGGAAATAACAAAGCATAAATTGAAAAAAATGTATAATAAACATATTTTTAAGAACATATTTTTAAGATAGACACTCACTCTTTGCCCCACTCCCCTCAGGACGGAGGTTGAGGAGCATCAAGTGTAGAACCACTAGACTGAGGAACAGCTTCTACCCTGAGGCTGTTAGACTCATGAATAAATAAAAATAAAATAAAAAAAATAAACACTGCAAAATATCACATCATGCTGATGCTGATCTGTTTTCTTGTTGCTGTGTTCATCTGTGACCATCTGCTCATACAAACTCATGTTCGTGCTGCTGTTTATTCCCACTATATTAGGCTTAGTGTATTACTAGTTGATGTTTTTCTTAGTTAGTTCTAGATGTTATTACTGTTTTTCTCTTGCATTTGTTGTTGGATGTAACTGGGACCCCGTGTACATAATCTCGTTTTCATCACATGTACCACATGCGGTGCAAATGACAATAAAGACTCTCTGACTCTGACTCTCTGATAAAATATATATAAATACAAAAAAAGAATAACAACTGAATAAAATGATATTTTAAATGCAGCTTAGTAGTGAGTTGTGCTATTTTTAGAACAGGTCCGAGGGCACCTCAAATGGTCCTTGGGGGCACCCGGGTGCCCGCGGGCACCATGTTGGTGACCCCTGGTCTAAACTATTTCTTTAATTTTCACCTTTATATGGTTTGATTATTGTTATTTAAGTTCCATCAGCTGTTGTTTGACCAATAAAAACTGCAACATGTCCACAGTTAGACCAGTGCTCCAGAGTTGTCCTGCAGTCTTCGTTCTAACATTATATATTTAGAGTTTACCCATCATTTAAAGAAAAAAAATGCAGCAGCAATGCATTAAATCACTCGGTCATTAATTAATAAAACATTATTACACACTAAGTGATACTAACACAACATCATGTTTAATAAGATGTATCATAGTCTATGACAACAATAGATCCAGCCGGACTCTCAGACAGAGGCTGGTGCATCCGAAGGACAGAACCCCCACACACAAACAGAGTGGGGTGGTTTATGCAGTCCAGTGCAGCGAAGTCTGCTCAGACCGTTACATCGGAGAAACGAAACAACCTATCCACAAAAGAATGTCTCAACATAGGAGAGCAACCTCCTCTGGACAAAACTCTGCAGTTCACCTCCACCTCACGGACAAGGGACACTCCTTTGAGGACCAGAATGTTCAAATTTTGGACCGAGAACACAGATGGTTTGAGAGGGGGGTAAAGGAAGCTGTGTATGTTAAGAGAGAAAAACCTTCTCTTAACAGAGGAGGAGGTCTGAGATTTCAACTGTCTAAGACCTATAACTCAGTTTTGGATTTGATTCCGAAACGTTTTACACCGGATGGGAGCAGGGATGCCTTGTCTGTAAATTAGACTAACAAAGTTCTCTGAGTAGCCTCTGTTGTTGTTTGGGAGGTGTTGTTTGTCAATTTACATACAGTTTTGTGTCTTCTAACAGAGACCTCAAGGGAACCTCCTACTGTTAAGGTGTGATCTTTCAATTTACATGTATGTGTTACAAACCCCCTTTTGTTAAGCTGGGATGTGTCGTTTTGTCAATTTAAATAGAATGGGCATGTTAGTTAATTTGTGGTGTTATTTCAGTTTCCAATTTCATATGTTGGTGCGTGACTTGTAAGCCTGTATAAAACTTCTCGTTCTCACAGCTTCCATTCAGAATTGAAAAAGACTTCTGGACAGAAGTCGAAACGTTTTCTGCAACAAATAAAGTCCAGTTGATCCTGTATTGAACGCCTTTTTTGATAACAATAGATCACTTTTTCTCTCTTTTCTCTGTATTGTTTAACAAATACTAAAGTCTTCCTTACATCAAATCAAGTGCGTTTCACTTTTGTTCCCCGAACCTTTGAGGATTGTGAGCATAGAACACAAAGCAGAGAATAAACAGGTCCATGGTGGGGGATGGGACGACGTCCTACAAGTCGCAGACGAGAAAATCAATAGTACACAGAGCACTGACACTGTAACCCATTTGTGCTTCCCAGAGAGAGAACAGAGAAATAAAAGCAGGGAGACGGAAATGAGACGGAGCTGCAGCAAAGAGTGAAGTCAGGACGAGTGAGGAGAGCACAGCAGGAGCAATGAGACGAGGGGAAGAAAACAAGAAAACAGGGTTTTACTGTTGACGGGGAGTGTCGAGCAAAAAGCAGCTCCGATTACACTTATTGGGTTCAACATCACGGTAAACAAACCAGCAGCTCTCTCTGGGCCCCAAAATCAAGATGTCTATAATCAGATATTAAAATAAGAGGAGGAAAGTTTTCCATTCAGTCACATTTGATCATCAAATGTTATCAGCACTTTGGTGTGGACTTGTTCCTGTTGAAAGTGCTTTATAAATAAAATGGTGTATGGTATGGAATGGTAAATGTTCAGATTTTAGCATGAAAACAAAACAACAACAAAAAACGGATCCTTTTTTATTTTTCTGACTTGCTCTCGGTGAAGACAGACGTTTCT